>JAQBSW010002444.1:0-103435 GCA_029291075.1 Eudiplozoon nipponicum | reverse complement strand
TTCTTTTAAATCTTATTTAGGTACCTAATTGATTGATTGAAATGCATCCATTCAGGAAACCATTTAGAAAGTTTAGAAGAGCGAAATTGTTTCTTGACTTAATGAAAAGAAAAAAATATTTATATGTGATCCTGTTTAAATTTTCAGTAAACGTCGGGACAATAGAGATTGGATGGAAATTCGTAAATGATGAATTTGATAAAATTCCGCTTTTTTGTATAAGAGAAAATTAAGCCACTCCGATGGAAGAGAGGTAATTTTGATACATCTGCTGAAAACTTTCGCAAACCGAATAAAATGGTTCTTGAAATCAAGATTTCGAACTTCAATTAAATACCAACTGCATTGTATTTAACCAGTCATCGAACAAAATAGCAAAACTATCGCCCGTCACACGCACTTATACGTTTCGTCCTTTCATGATCATCATCAGAGTACGATGGCAGAATGGATAGCGAGAAACAAGCCACATTGCATATATAAGTAATGCAATGCGGATTGGCTCTCGCTAGTCAGTTTGGCGTCGTACACTGATGATGAACATGGAAGGTCGAAACGTGTCAGTGCGTGTGATTGTCGGTAGTTTTGCAATGTTGTTCGATGACTGGTTAACTACAATGAGATTTGCGTTTAATTCAAACTCGCAAGCTTAATTTAAAGAATTGTTACCACCCCCCGCGCAATCAATGATTGTTTAATCGTATTTCCTCTGTATATCTGTGGCGAAAACTGCAAACGGTTCATGTTAGTGATTACATAGAAATCGCGCAGACGATATTTCCAGTCAAGTACAATTTATGCGAGGCTACTAGATGTGAGAGCCGCATATCTAATTTTGCTTTCCATATATATGTAATGCGGTTTGATCCTCGCTAGTCAGTTTGCCACCGTACTTTAGTGATGATCATGGAAGGTCGAAACGCATCAGTGCATGCGATTGGCGGTAGTTTTCCTGTTTTTCGATGACCGGGTCAAACCAATGGGATCGGTTTTAATTCAGCTCGCAAACTTGATTTAATCAATTGTTGCCACCACCAGCGCAATAATTGGTTGTTTAATTATATTTACTACAATAAAATGTTTTCAACCAAGGAGAGCAATCATGTCAGCAAAGACATTAAACGAACATTGGTTGCACGGGTGGTGATAACAATTACTTTTAATCAAGGTTGTGATCCTAGTATAAATACCTTACCCATTATGTACATACATTCGTCAGTATAAACTAAGTATTGTATAGTGTGGAAAAAGCAATTCATCCAGTAAACCGATTTCGTCCTTATTGGGAACTCATCACGTATTGTCCAGAACTTGCCGCTAACAGGGCTCGAACCTGAGTAATTCTGCTTCGGAATCTGGTGTTCTAACCATTGAGCCACCCTGCTGTAAATTAAACACCATTTTCATCTATATTAACTAATGTTTCTCGGTTAGATTTTTTTAGGTAGAGCTTATATAGCATCCCTTTAGCCCAAAAGTTAAAACTAACCATCCCAAAACTGTCATTATAGACCTACTACCACTTTACATGGGAAATTTGTATTAAAATGAATATTTATAAAATTAAACGAAAATTGGTTGCACGCGTGGTAAAAGCAATAAATTTTAATCAAGACTACGATCTTGATATAAACACTTGACACATTATGTACATATATTTGCCAGTATAAACTAAGTATTGTATAGTGTGGAAAAGACAATTCATCCAGTAGACCGGTTTCGTCCATATTGAGAACTCTTCACGCACTGTTCCAATTTGCCGCGGGCAGGGCTCGAATCTTGGCACGTCTATCTCAGAATCTGATTCTCTAACAACTGAGCCACCCTGCCATGCTCTACACACAATGATTATTTATATACTGACTTATGTTACGTGGTTAGCCCTTCCTTTAGGTAGAGTGTATATTGCACCCTTTTAGTCTTATCTGTTCTATACTGAAAGATTGAGGATGGTTAGTTGGAACCTTAGGGCTTAAGGGATGCTATATAGGCTCTATCTAAAGAAAAGGCCAACGAAGAAACATTAGTTAGTATATAACTGAAAATTTTGTGTAGTGTGCACAGGGTGTCTCAGTGGTTAGAACAACAAATTACGAAATAGACATGCCCAGATTCGAGACCTGTCCGCAGAAAATTCTGGACAGTACATGATGAGTTCCCAATAAGGACAAAATCGGTCTACTGGATGAATCGCCTTTTCCACACTATACATTACGTAGTTTATGCTGGCAAATGTATGCACATAATGAGTCACGTGTTTATATTAAGATCGCAACCTTGATTAATAGTAAGAAGATAAGTTTTTGGCGATGATTAATTCTCTCCAAATTTTGGTTTCCCAGTGTCGGCTAAGATTTTACTAATTAGTGAAACGCCTGAATGTTTGCATAATCTCCTTTTGGTAAAAAGATAGAAGTGGGATATGAAAGGATACTCGGCAATCATCAGGATTAGGGATCACCTTCCGATTCTGGGAATCAGTCACTTCTTTATTGAGTAGGATGCAGTCGAGCTGATCGTTAAATTGGGTAGATAAAGGCTCAAACTGTAACAGTAAGATATCAGCGAAATGCTGTAGCAATGGATGGTTTCATAAAGCTAAAATGTGTCAGTTGGCATGATGGCGGTTGAGGTTTCTTAAAAAATATAATAACCAGAACATTTAGATAGATATTGAGCCACTCGAGTGTAATTTATTATTGAAAGATCCTAAGATCGAAAGGCTATGCAAGAAGATAACCTTTGATCTATTATCATTAGCTGAAAGGCAAAGAATTCTAGTACTAATGAGAACGAAGCTGTAATCGCTTGGACATGAGGAGAGCCGAACGTATGCAACTGACCCTCTCTTTCGGCCCACAGCTCTACCACTTCACCAGAAGGAATGTTGATTAAGAGAAGATCATCACTGCTTACGGTAGTGGGAAGAAAAGTTCCGAAAATAAAGCACATGCATAACTTATTTGAAGATAGCAATTACCGCAGCTGGTTGATTTTTGTTGTGACTGGCCTGCAGTTGATGAGGAATGCGGAGAATGATTCAGTTAGATGATTAAACTGGGAAGTAAATGCGAGCGGAAGTCTTACAAAGGCAACCTCAGCACGAGCGTGGACAGATGAGGGTGATTGTTCTCCTAAAGCGAAGTGAGTATTATCACTATTCTGTCTTTCTTAATCCAGCTCTTGTCTGGCAGATAGGGGAATTGAAGGTTTTGAAAGCTCGATGAAAGATGCTGTGTAGGGCTCGAATCGTTGGGAAGATGCAGCATCGAATGAGAGGCTAACTGTTCTGCGAGACGAGATCAAATCTTGGAGGGCGTTGGTCGAAGGTAATATTGCGGAAGACAATTCAGGTGTTCAGTCAACCCCAAGGATGTTAGGTTCTTGCACAGTATGGAAAGGGTAAATCACCTTATTTCTCATAGACGTTAGTTTCGGGGCCATCACGTCGGTTATGATATTGGTTGAAAGCAAAACTTGCAGGCTGGCAAAGATGGCCCACTGGCTGACATTTCTACACGAAGAAGCCGGCTGCAACGTTGAAGCAGGGTTTGAGCTGGTCGAGTGCAGTTAGCGGACATACAATTGGTGGTTGATGTTAATGGGAGCCATTAGTCTTGTAGCCATAAAAATTTCCCGCCTGACGACCGACGGGCGCAAGCTTGTTAGCATGAAACTTGCCGGGTCTAATGGGGCACAGTTCTCATCCCCTTTCACGTGAAGCCTCGAGTTTAGTCTAACTACGCAGTAACACTTATTGTTAAATTGGTGGTGACGGAATGAGAACAAGCTTGTCAGACGCGAAAGACAGGTTTCGGCTAATGAATGAAACTGTGGCCACTGAAATCTTGGAAGATTTTGTTCATCAGTCTTGGTTGGCAGACTATATAATTGAAGGTAAATTACGAATAAAAATAGTCCCTACTAAGAATGGGCGACCAAGTTTTCTTTTACACCCCGTATAGATTGGAACCATTTAAATCTGCTTGCCGATGTTTCTGACAGGTGTCTCAGCTACAACTTTTACCCTCGGATGTCCTTAAGTCGATGATCTCGACTATCCCTCAAAGCACAATCCGGGAAGCAATGCACGTCTTTTGGAGTCGACACGGTAATAACAATGCAAGAAGAAAAAAAATTTTTGTTTGTACAGTTCTCGACAACGTCGGTTTATTGGAATATATTTTAAATAGTTAGACATACTAGCATACCTATTCTTAATTAAAATTGAAAAGCGCTTTGGTGAAATGTCGCAATTTTGAAAGGATAAAACAAGTTTAGTTATAGACGTACGTGCAACACCAATTATATTTCGTACAAAGCACATTGGTGTGTACTCCGACAATCGTGTGTTCAGTCTTCTACTGCAGATACCAACAAATGATTGTTCACATGTACAATTCTAATTACACATAACGTTATGTGCAAATTGCAGTGGAATAAAACCCGTTGTAAACGTTTATACTGTCGATAAGAAACCGGTTTATATCCACTCAATATAAAAGTGACTAGGCGCTGAAGCGCATACTAGATAGATTGCGTTCCTTTTTGGCTTTTGCATATTTATACTTGACTTAATTCTGATAACATCAACCACAAAACTTTCTCTATCTAATGTGAAAGACAAAATCCCACTGTAATTTGTGCCTATATTTGAATATAATTTGAATTCCTCGCTAGGAATGGGCGCCCTGGTGTTCTTTTACAGTCCACATTTAACCACAAACAATACGAATTAAAATGTTCGCTTCTTATGGTTATATGATAGTGAAACATTAGTCAATTTTGGCTTTTGTATGGCTCTGCATGATGATGATGAAGATAATTTGAAATCTACCTGTGGACAGTCATATTCAGTAGAGGATTGGATGCGCGCCTGTCTCAGTACGTGCCAACTTGGTTAGTGTAATATGGAATTGGTCCTGCACACATTTCTATAGCTAAACATGCTTTTTCCATAAAAATTTTGCTATGCCAACAATTCACTTTTTCAATTTTACCTCAGTCTAGTTGTTTCAGTATACTTCTCTATTTGGAAGTGATTTAAATAAATCGACGTAAAGTACTTTACTTGCAAAACAATTTTTTCGTGCATTGCCATTATCATGGAGCTATCCAAGCCCCATTTAAAACTATTTAGATACGATTCCTTTTTTTCAACATTTTTGACTGATATATATATCTCTTTACTAAAGTTTATATTTTTCCCTAGGCCCTAAGTATCTTTAACGCTCTATCCGCGAAGACAGAACACCTATCTCATTATGAGTTTAGGGAAGCGGTTAATCTGCACTTCTTTGACAAATTCGCAAGAGAATACAGACATGAAGGCAACTGATTTTGTCGCTAATATGGCTTTCTCCTAAAATTCCATCGGAATTTGGGTTCAAGGAATCTTTCAGGATTTTGAATCCAATGTAGGTGCTGTGTTAGCAACAGTTGAACATCAAAAATTTACTTTCCAGCACCTATGTATCCAATTCTCGTATAGATAGCCCCAACGCCCATAATAACAATTCTTACTTCTATATCAGGAAGAATATTTTCATAAGAATTCGAACCTGAATATCCGGCGATCCGCTATCTTTGGCGTCTTCATTCTTGTTTTATTATGATCCATAGCCAAATTTTTCAACCTCATTCCGGATTTTCGTTACTATCATCTGTTTTTAAATCTTTCAGTGTCAGTCGGCATACTAAAATGCCTCGTCAAATTATTCCCTAGTTGATTTACGCAAATTTAATTTTTCTTAATTTCACCAGACACTGCTATAACATTGCCGACAGTATTCGTCGGACTTGTTCTACACCGCCCCCTTGTTATTGGTAACAAGATATAATTTCTAGTCACCGTTGTACGTAACTATACATATTCCTACTTTTGATTTTTATTTTGATATTTTCCATTTTCAGGCTAGATGGCCTCTGTTGACAAATAAAAATTATTATTGTTATTAATCATTTTTATTAATTCCTCGTCTATCTAAACAACTGTTAATCAACTAATAAAATAAAATTGAATAACTTTACTTATGTTTCTGATAATTGTTCTAAATTAAGTAACACCTAGGCTTTTTCATTTCATCTGCTTATTCTATTCTTCTATCTGGCACTTCTTGGTTAACTGGTTGTTTTCGAATTTCGTAGAGTAGCAGATACCTGTACCTCTACAACGAGTAGATTTGAAACACGTAAAAAATCTATTCCCAGATATTAATATAAAAATATCGCATATTATATATTGTATAAAAGCGCTTTCACTCCATCTTATTAGCTGATTTACTGGAGAAGTAAAAAACCTAAATTTAGTTTCTTTATATATAGACAAAAATGGTCCAAATATATATTAACACATATATTTGTTCATAAAATTCAACTAGAAGAAGCATCGCTAAAAATCATTTTGCATTGATAAAACTGTTGATGAGATGAAGTGAAAGCGTTTATTTACTTTTCAAATTAATATCTTGAAATAAATGTTTTAAATATTTGAAAACAAATTATTTTACATGATTTTTGTTATTTGTGATAAAATTAGTGGACTACCAGAAGACCTATTTAGTCGACTCTTTCCATAATTCGTGAATGCTTTATGCTCTGCTGGATCTAAAAATCTTTTTAAAGTTTTTTGGTGTGCTATTCCTATGTCAATAAATTAGTTTTGAATTTGATTTTTATTTATTTATCATGATTAAAGTACTTAAAACTAGTTACTCTTCATGAATCTTTTGCTTTGGTATAATTTGAACCTCATTTTAGATGATGAAACTCTTATTCACATGTAGTTGAGGAGCAAGTTATGCAAAATAACGTAGAAATTCAGGTGTTATTGTGAAAAAATGAAGTTTCTGTGTATAATTTCTGATATGTTACATCTTCATCGTTGGTAAACTGATTGAGAAAATATGGAGGAGGGTCAGCCTGAATTTGGTGACAGCACTTTGCCTAAACGGTATGTCCTTCTAAATGTTATCTACATAAATTATATTTTAATCGTTTCTGAAGCTAGTATGTTAAAATTTATTGTTTTTAATATAAGTGATAACTGCAGAAATTAACATTATGCATAGGTTTATTGGATGTAGAGTAGTTTATTTATTTTTTATCAATCTGTTATAAAGCGTTAAGCATATTATGTTGTATTGCACATAATAATAATACTAATAATAAAAATTATGATGATAATAGTAATAGTAAAATTAATCATAAATGTTTAATTGATGTACTCCATTCTAATAAATGCGATTTTGATTTTGAGGCAACATTTGAAATGTTTAATTGACAAAAAGGCCGTCTGGCATGACAAGTGAAATGATCAAGATGCAAATTAATGCACATCAATAATCTAATTAGTTCAGTTGTGACCAGAAGGATAAACCAAAGGCAGCATGAACGGAAAGTATAATCTCATGCACATTCGTCTCGTGCTTACTGGCGATTCATCAGTAGGAGCCGGTATTACGCCCTTTAACCACTATATATTTGGTAGAATAATGTGGAATAATAGGACGGTACAATCTCCTAGACGAATGTGTAAACCTGTAATAGTGAAGCTAACATAATCTAAATTCAACGACAATGCGACTTCAATGCTAACTCACACTATATAATATATATACCGAGTCTGTAAAGGATACTAACACTATGGCTATTGTGTTAGTAACTGATACCTTTTTTGAAATCGATGAGTACCGGATACTAACACTATGGTTTCCGAGTCGGTACATGATACCAACCTGATGGAAATAAATTTATGCTAAAGTTCACCCAAATTGAGAATTACAACAATTTCCGAACACCTGTTACTCCAGTTAAACCATACACTCTGGCCTTCATCGATATCAGTTATCAAATTTCGCGGTAAGCATGACATCATTCAATTCAATATATTACAGTTAAATACTGTTTGTTGCGAAGAACTACTATATATTGATTGACATTAGACCAATATAATAACACGCGGTTTGACATGGCTCCGATTTTGTCGCATTCCGATATTGTAAAAATTGTTATGGATCTTCAGAACTCCATGAAAGTGTTGAAGGATGAAAACAACTATTTAAAAAATGAGATGTCCATATTGAAGAATGATGCAGTTGTGAATGCAATGAAATTGGAGCAAGCGGTGAAAAATAATGAAACATTAAGCGCGCGTATAGCTGAACTGAATGAGACATTACTTGTGAAGTTAGACAAGTTACATACTGATGTTCAACCATGGATTGAATTGGCCGATTTAACAGTCGAAGGCGATACGCTAGATAAAAATAAATCATCTGGTGAAGAAATGCTAAATATATTAGCGAATGGAGTTTCAGCACGTAATAGCAAACAGGATCAATTAGTTTTAATTAATCTAGATGAAAATGGCGATGTGAAAGACGTCGAGAAATTAAATACTTTAAAAAAAGAAGAGACGCATGCAGATATTGCTAAATGCTATAGGGTGGGGAAACGAGCTGATCGTCCAAGGCCAGTAATTGTAAAATTATCAAAAAGGCCAACAAATATGCAATTAGAGTCTATCAATAAAAAGAAAGATGAGAATTTGAGTTTTCACAGCATATTTATTGGACGGGACAAAACGTTCCTCCAACGGAAGTTGGCAAAAGTAAAAAAGTTAAAGAACAATCAGGAACGGAAGCCGTCAACGTCTGATCAAGCTGTTAAACGGAATCAATCGAGTGAGATTGCAACATCAAAAAACGATGTATCGTTACTAAATGTTGTGGACAGAGGGGGGAGAGGAAGCATGGCCTCGAAGCCCGGGAAAAGAATAGTAAAGAAGCCAACAAGGTTGAATCAGTAAAAGTCGATACTTGTTTAGATAAGTCGCTTTCTACATTTACTTTATTTTATGCTAACTTTCGAAGTGTTAAGAATAAGAACTTTTTACTGTGTAATTTTATAATAAGTAAAGATTTCGATTTTATAATATTATCTGAAACCTGGCTTAACAAGGATATTAAAAACCATAAATTTGATATTCCTCACTATTCTTTATTCAGAAAGGACAGATCGCTGGATAAAAGAGGTGGAGGAGTACTCATTTATAGTAAATCTGTATTTAAGGCGAAAATTTTACATACTAGTGATGATAATGCTATCATTGATTTCTTATCTATACAATTTGATAATCTGATCTTAACAGCGGTTTACAGACCGCCGTATGCTACTTTATTTGATGATCAAACATTTACCAATTCTTTTCAATCTATCTTTGACTGCCATGGCTATAATGTAGTGGTAGGTGACTTTAATAAGTTACAGGACTGTGAAATAACCAATTTTTTTTTCTAACCATGATCTCAAGCAGATTATAAATGAATCAACTAGAGGTTCGCAATGCTTAGATCATGTATACTTAGAAATTGAAATGGTGAAATCGCACAGTTATGATGTTGTCAATTATTTCAAAGAATTGGACCACAAACAAATTATTTTACAATGGAACATCTTAAGTGGCATAACACAGAAACTAAGTTTTGAAAATGCACACGTGCACTGTTCCAGAATCAACTGGAATTTTTTTAGAGAATTAAGCATACTGATTGATTATGAGAGTTTTTATTTCTTGAATACTGATGAATTTGTTTCTTCTGTTTCATCGTTATTATCTATTTTATTTCAGGCATCTACGTTTACGGACATTATACCGAAACGAATTAATAGGAAATTGTGTAAACTAAGAATTAAACGAGATAATATAATAAAGTGTAGTCTTATTAATAGTATTAAACAAATGAGGTTAGATTCCATTGATAACGAAATTAATTCATCACTGCTAATAATTCGTCAAAGATCAGAACGAATTATTTTGGCCAAAATGAGGAGTAATCCTAGATTAGGATTTAAACTCCTCACAGATTACAGTAAATACAAGGAAAAGTTAAAGCTTATACTACCTGTGGATAAAACTGAGTATGGATTTATCTGTGAATTGGAGGGAGTATTTGGCAATTTGATATGTAATCCACAGAATGAAAGAAATTTTATAGAACTATCTGACCCTTTGGGAGACCAGGAACCAGGACTTGTTATTGACAGTGATGAATTGATAAAATTGATGTTAAAAATCAAATCAAAATAACAAAAAGATCACCTTGGTATTTCGATTGATAATCTGCTTCAATTACCCTTAACATTTAGGAATGTGCTCTGCAACTTTATAAATAGAATTTTGAAGAATGGGAAATTACCAATCGATATATTAACGATAGTAGCAAAGCCATTGCCAAAAGTTAGTAAGCCAACGGTGCGCCAGTGATTATAGATTAATCTCTATTATCCCTTCGTTTTTGAAGATAATAGAACGATTGATACTAGATCATTTAGAACGTATGTTACCGAGAACGATTGATACTAGATCATTTAGAACGTATGTTACCGGCTGATTTTGACTTATGTCAATTATTGGTATTTTTACGAAGCAACTACCTAAATATGCTTTCCCAGTGTAATCATACAATCGTTATTAATCGAACAAGTACATTTGTATTAATTGTATTTACAGACATTCAAAGCTTTTTAATTTGCCTTTCATGTTATTTTTGAAATGATTAGCTTCAGTTGAAATATTTGATCCGAATATTTTAGATTTACTAAATACTAATTAATCATCGAATGAGACATCTAAAGTAAAATGATTTTATATCAAAAATCGAAATGAGTAACGAGTGGAGTTCATTGAATGTTTAAATAATTTATTTAAAATTTGTATTTTTTGCAAATTTAACTTTAACGGTCGAGTTGCGCAAATTTCTCGATGATTTAAAATAATCTTCCAATTGATCCAAAGAATGTTTCAATTTCCAAAATAGCTGTGACATTAGATTTGAAGATTTGAGTAAATATTTGATTAAGATTCAACAAATAGAGAATAAACAATAAAAAGACGAGAGCTTTAAAAATAGGTAACAGATCAAACTTTCATTATGTTTATTTTCATGATGCTGTGATTAATGATGTGTTTGAGATTAAACTTATGCAAGAAATAAAGGATTTAGGCATAACTATTCAATGTACAGCTTCTGCTGAGAGACATATTGAAAGTATAGTAGGCAGTGCCAAGAAAAGATGGGCACTAATAAATCGAAATATCTTATCGAATGACATAAAACTTAAAATGTATATAATATGGATTAGACCAATACTAGAATATGCTGTCGCTACTTGGAATCCATTAAAAAAGGGTTTGTCCAATAAGATAGAAGCTGTACAAAGAAAAGTTGTGAAACAAATTAGTCCTATCTCCTGCACTATATACGCCTCTAGATTACAGTTTGTGTCATTGCAATCTTTGTGGTTTCGGAGGATGTGCTATTGCATAAAAGTTTTCCATTTGAACCAGTGGACTGGTGCCTATATGACTCCGATAAGAAAGAGTCATGAAGTTGGAACT
This sequence comes from Eudiplozoon nipponicum, assembly GCA_029291075.1. Lineage (NCBI taxonomy): Eukaryota > Metazoa > Platyhelminthes > Monogenea > Mazocraeidea > Diplozoidae > Eudiplozoon > Eudiplozoon nipponicum. The sequence goes on along the minus strand of JAQBSW010002444.1, from coordinate 92,034 downwards.
AGATCTGGAAATTTGGCAATATTTTCTCCTTTGGTGGGGAATGTTGCGAGCAAGTTATTCTCTTTTTCGAAAATCTACAAAATTTATAACCAATTGCCAAAGGGGCTTATAGAAATGCCTCCATCTAAGATGTCTTTTAATTTTTATCTACTGAACTAGAAAAAGTCTACAATCCTGCTGATATTTTTTATTTTGATTATGATAATACTTTCTCATGGTTGAATAAAAGACAAGGATAATTGTTATCGGAAACAGAATTTCTTGAGATTTTTATTTCCAAGTTTTGTATTATTAAAATTGAAATGTTATGCATTATATCATCATGTTAGTCAACAATACATACAATCAATTGCTAGTCATGGTTCTCAATTTCTTTGCATAATGTTACACTCGAATTATACCTTAATTTTTCCTATTTTGATGATGTATCTATTATTCTTTACAGACCGAACTTTCTGATATTGATATATTGTACAGTACAACTAGTAAGATATACTTATCTACATGAGACTAATTGCACAATTTTATGTGATGTGATAACATTTTTTTTATATATTGTACATTTTCCAATTTCAATATTTGATGGAACATGTGTGGTTTGAATCCAAATAAAGATATTCTATTCTATTCTATTCTATATATTATGCAGATCCTATAATTATCGATTTCGTAAATAATGATTGTTAATTAATTAATAATAGTCATAGTGTTAGTATCCTTTACAGACTCGGTATATATATATTTTATAGTGTGAGTTAGCATTGAAGTCGCATTGTCGTTGACTTCAGATTATGTTAGCTTCACTATTACAGGTTTACACATTCGTCTAGGAGATTGTACCGTCCTATTATTCCACATTCTTCTACCAAATATATAGTGGTTAAAGGGCGTAATACCGGCTCCTACTGATGAGTCGCCAGTAAGAACGAAACGAATGTGCATGAGATTATACTTTCCGTTCATGCTGCCTTTGGTTTATCCTTCTGGTCACAACTGAACTAATTTGTTACTAGGTTCGCAAAACCTAATACATACTTGCATATATACTAGTTCTTCGCAACAAACGGTATTTAAATCTAATTAGTTATCTGTGATACCTAGGCAGTTTAGTCCTTCTCAAATGGAACTAGTTTAAGTGATACGCTAGATGATATATAAACCTGGCATGTATTGTGGCACACAATAGCAGCACTAGTAAAGGTATATTTGCCAGTACACGACTGTAATATCACCTCAATATAGTCTATTTTACTTCAAAATTGTTTGCGGCAAAACCGGTGCCACTAATTTTATGCTTTTATAATTTTTTATATACGTTGTATGGCGTAAACTACTGTCTTTATATGAGCTAGAAAATGAATTGGTGTTCAGAATTTTTGCACAGTACGACAAGAATATATAAATGATCTGCACCATAGAAGGCATACGGACATGCATAGATACGCACATACACGTATATAATGCTTTATATATATATATATATATATATATATATATATATATATGAATACAGATATGAAAACGTGCATACCGTGCCAAAATAAATACATTCATATGTGCGTGCAGACATTAACGGAAATCAGACCCCTATACAACGAGCGGTAGAAGAACTCGCAGCTAAAGTATAATCAAGTGAATACGTTCCCGCTAACTTTAGCGGGGACGTCAGAATCAACTTTGAAACATCTTTTCGTGTGACGATGACAATTAAGCTCTGATGATGAGGAGGTTGCTTTGCCAGTTACCTGACACTCTAATTTCTGTGTAAATAGTACATTTTAGCACAGGATTTGTTGAAAATTATCTGCGAAATTGTCTAGTGCACTATAATCTGTTTTCATTTGAGAGATAATTATATCCTTTTATAATAACCAGGATCCGCGATGGCGCTGACTGTACGACTGGCTACAGCCACCCGTCTTGAGGCCGGATATTTCTTGTAATACAGGCCACGTCACAATTAGTTATATGTTCAAAATACATTTATTTCTCAACCTATTTCATCGGTCTCTTTAACCAAATTGTGTCTGTTTTCTAAATACGTGGACGCCTATAATCAGTCACGCTTTTTTTAATATCGTTAAAAGGAAACCTGTATTTATCTGGATTTACAGTGCCTTAATGCCATCTATCGGTAGCTTCATATAGCTTTCTGATCTGATTATGCGCTCTTCGATACAAACCGGCACACCATCCAAACTTGCCTAAAATTCGTCAAGTAGGAATAAAAAGTTTGACTTGGAGTTTTTAACAGATTGGATTCTTTAAATTAGTTTCTCCTTAATATATCACTGCGTGTACCAGTTACATTCAAACTATTATTAATTGCTCGGACAGTGGTACTAATTCTTTACATAAAGTTTGCGAAATTGAGATTAACATTAGTCCTATCTCACTTAATCTTTTGCATTGCATAGGAGAACTATAGTCAGCCGCAGTTAATAACGTGATCCTACCTTCTGTGCTCATAATTCGAGCGCAACAGGAAACTGACTTGCGAAGATCCAACTGAAATTCATATCTAAGTTATCGAAAATCAGATATGTGGCTCTCACCTCTAGTAGTCTCGCATACATTATATTTGAATTGGAATATCGGCCGCACAATTTATGTGCGATCACGAATATGTAAGTTTTGCAGATTTTGTCACATGCACCTAAGTTGGGCAATTGAACAATTTGTTGATTGCATATATATATATATATATATATATATATATATATATATATATATATATATGCACAATAAATAATTGCTTAATTATATAACTTATGCACATGTGGCGAAAACTACAAAATGTTTCTGCTCGTGACTTCATATAGTGTGTGAATCCGATATTTGCTAGTGAGTTATATGTATGTGAGACTACTAGACGTGAAAGCCACATATCTGATTTACCCCAACTTAGGTATTAGTTGCCGTTTGATCCTCGTAAAGCAGTTTGGATACAATTTGATTGGCGTTTATCTCATGCTCGTATACTTGATTAAAATAACGTAAATATCTACTAGTCCATGGCTTTTTATTTGTGCAATTTGTATGTAGTTGACATCACTGCCATGAACGGACTCAAAAAGGTGTCAAACCGTCTATTATTCAGTTCTATTGAACAATTAGCAACTGAAACGTTAGTTACTACTGTCATTGGATTTACTATACCAGTTAAAGCCTGAAAACAGATTTACAAACGGTTGCTAAATAACAATATCTCGTGTCTACTAGTGAGTTTTCCTTTGCTATTTTCATTTCAAAATGCAAAGCTTATAGTTTATTTAAACGCAAGTTTATTTAACCAAATAGTATTCGATTTAGACATATATATATATATATATATATATATATATATATATATATATATATATATATATATATATAATAAAGCCTGTATATTAGGACAGTAAAACTATGTACTGATAGTTCATTTAATTTAAGTATATTCCTCAAAACTGGTCGTTTTATCACATAAGTTTATAAAATATTTGTTCCAAACTTGTAAATATCTGTAATCCAAAACTATCGCTATGTATTGTCTATCTATATTAACTATATATAGTATATATATAGTATATATATATATATATATATATGTGTGTGTGTGTGTGTGTGTAGTGTGCGAATGTATAGATGGTGTTCAGCCTGACATTTCCAGTCCAAAACAAGGTATGCGGACACTACCGAGTGTGAGAGCCGCTACATAGTTTTGCATTCCATATACATGCATTGCGGTTTGATCCTCTGGTAAGTCAGTTTGCCATCTTACTCTGATGATGGTCATGGGAGGTTGAAACGCGTTGGTATTTGTGACTGGCGACAGATTTTCTAGTTTGTTTGACGATCGGTTAAATTGGCGTTTATTTCAAGCTCGCAAACTTGATTTATAGAATTGCTACCACCATCCGCGCAATCAATCGTTGTTTAAGTGTTTAATATCTATGTAGTTGTACCCGATTTAATTGCTACAAATCTCTTTGGAGATAAGCGTAATTTATACAAATTCTTATTTTCCTATTAAGACAGCATTAAAATTGTGTTATATTGCGTATTTTTAATTTTTTTTAGGTCTGTACTGACTAAACTGAGCTCATTTTTTGGACTCACTGATGATGCTGAAAATGACAGCTGGAATGAACGAAGACTACGTTTCGCCGTAGCTGCACATAAGAGTCTGAACTTTGAAAATATCAACTATGTGAGTTAAAGCGTATTTGTGCTTAACGTGCTCTACTAACGTGCATCTTTGGTTGAGTGTTATCGTTTTTTTAAACCCAAAGCTTGCTTGACAAGTGAATACACGTATTTTCGTAGATTTTGATTTGTCTAGCCAATTTTGGTAGAACCTGATAATTATCTTCAATTTCTTGCGATAGTGTAGAGTATTGTATCATAGATTACGAGGCTGGTTTTTGCGGCATTTGAACTGGAGTTCAAAGCGGAAATAGTTCTGCTTTACAAGCAGAGATATTCTGTTATCAGAATTTTTTCGTAATATTTTCTCAGCCAAAATGGATAGTGAGAGGGAGATTATAGAAATGAAGCAATTGATGGTACTGCTTCCATTATAAACTGAGTATCAACTATTCTTTCTTTAATATTTTCCTAATAATGTTTACATAATGAACTATTTTTGTGTGCTAATAAATTTAAATACTATTCTTTGTGTTTAGAAACAAATCATCAACAGTTTTAATTTGCCACGTGTTTTGACAAAGTCTCTTATTTTACTGTCTCATTTCAAAATGAAGATTTTTCCTTGGTCAAGATTTTAATTTGTTGATTGGACTGTAAAATTTGTCTCTTTAGGTCGTCGAACATTAATCGCATTTTTAAATGTTATTTAATCAGCTGATACTTTTTGTGCATTCGTAATCAATTGTCTGAGGAGGCTCTTAGATAAAACCTCAGATGGAACGAACTATTATAAAGCCTTGGTTAGTTTTATTAGTGGTATATCTCTATGTGTGATGACAACAGTTACGTTTAACTCGTTATGTGGAGTAATTTAACCAAATTTCAAAAATCATTTTAATAAAGCTCATATTTAGATTTCGTTGTCGATTTTTGTGGTGTTGACTTTTGTCAGTTGAAGGTTTTGTGGAGGCAATCATGTGCACTATTCTCGAGCTGATCAGTTCTTATTGGCTGCTTTTTGGCGTGTTACCACCGCCGAATTGAATTAAAAGACGCCAATTGCAGTGGTTGCATCGTTTGTCTTGGATGGTCACTTAAATATCCTGCTCACTTCGGCGGATGCCTGCGGCCTCAGAAGATTGAGCTCGGCAATCTCACGACCGGGCACTATCATTCGCAATATTTGTTACTTGCTTATGCTCCACTGGGCAATTTATGGAAAAGAGACGTTTGAATAGATAAAAATCGGTGGGAATCTGACGGTAAACTGGATCCATTTGCGAGGCTTGGTTTACTTCTTTTTCTTGGTGTCGGCTGTTCTGGAAGCCACAGTACGAGAGATGTAGTCTATTGTTTATGCCTTCGGTTACTACGTTCGCAAGCAATAGTGGTTGTATGTATTGAGCTGTGAATAATCTACCATCGTTCTCCCTTGGTGCGTGTGTGTGCGCGCGCAAATATATTCATGCATTCCTTCGTGTTTGCCTCTGTTTTGATGAAAATCAAACATGTATGCATCTGGTATTAAATCAGTAGGCAGAGTAAAAAAAACACTAAGAGATTTTCAATTTATGTTAAATTTTACAGCTTTGTCAATGTTTATGCTTCTCTTTTGTTTCAATTTATGTTAATCGGTTTGCCCTTTATTGTAAATATTTGCTCTTCATTGTCGCCAGTTTTCTTACTTTTCTATTGATGCTGTTCCTCGTGCTGGTTTTAATGATGTTCTAGGCAGTGTGTATGGATCGAGTTTGATGCACTGGTCTTTATAAATTTTTCACTTCCTCTTCTTCTTCAAGCCTGTTTTCATGGTACATTATACTTGTTTTATACATATACTATTTTACCATGTTTCTGTACCTCCTACTTATTTCATGGTTAATAAAGTTGTGCAATCATGCCTGAAGACTGATCTATTTCGATTGTTGCTTTTTTATTTAACTTTGCATTTTAGTCTGAATCTGTCTATTCGGAAAGAGGAGTACAGAAACCGACTTTAATGAAGTTTGCCCACCAGGTAAGATTTTATTGGCTTTGAGCATTTGTGCAGTTTACATTGCCAAAATAATGTAATGCGTTTAAGCCTATATTTAAATTAATTAGAAGACATGGTTTCTCAACGTGAAAGCTATTTACTTTTTCTTATTTCGTATGGTTTATGTAAAACTCCACATTCATTTTATTTTATCAGTACATTTGATGCCCATCCCTACGAAGAAATAAATAAAGCTATCTTACTTAATGAGTAAGGAAGTTGAGAAAAAAATACATTTCAATAACGATTATGGACGGTGGATAAGAATTTGCAGGAATAAAATTTATCATCCATTGTTTTAATGATCGTGCGGCATTTTATTACTGAATTTTCGGTTTTAGAATAGGTTAAGATCAAATAATTAATTTATACCATCCTGATTAGAATGGCGACTGTTTAAGTTCTATGCAGTCACAAAGGTAAATTGATGGCGTATTTGCACATGTACTCAATATGCTAACATGTTTTATAGTTAAACTTCAAATAAGCGTCAATTTATTAATATTATTCACTTGCATTGGTAAAATAAAATAAGCTTTTAAAAGTATATTTTAATGTCGCCAACTTGATTTTAATACTATTATTTACTGCATTCCTCATAAACCTTCGTGTATGGACAGTTTTTTGAAGCTATTTGTGGAAAGAACTAGATTGATAATTCTACTCGTATTATTAATTCTGTTTTTATTTAGAAATACCTACTGAACCGTTAACCATCATTCAATGCTTTTCCATGGTACTTTATTTTAATTATATTAGCATATTAGTGTTTTATGACTATTGATACAAAACAAACTGCGTTTATTGTTTTCTTAGTACTCCATTAGGTAAGCAATTATGATATTTGATTGTGTGCTGTGGAATATAAATTCGAATAATTGATAGCGTTTGCTATCTCGATTGTCATAATTTAGCATGGAGATTTGCTCAGCTCTTTTATCTTTCGTGGTTATTCTTACTTTACTGACATTAGTAAAAATGGCATGCAGCATTTTCGGCTTGAATTTAATCGCTATTGTGGTGTACTTCGATCCTTTTGATATTTGACTCAATACAACATAAATGATTAAGGACTGCAAGTAACTATATTTATGCGATTTCTCTGTTTTTACTTTTGTTATTCAGTTTCAACTTCTTGTAAGGCCATCATATTATTGTATTTTTAAACAGTTTCGTTACTGCTTAATTTAGTAACATAGGAATTTTGATAAGCAGGTGAGATACTAAGTCTGAAATATCAACCAGGTTATTATATTTATGCGAAATTATTGATCGGCAGACGTCTCACTTGCTGCTGGTTGTCTGCATTGTCAAATAACAGGTTTTAGGTGTCGATTGCATTCTTCGTTAATCTTCTTAACAGTTAGATAATTCTTGTGGCGGAGAACTATTATATATACAATTATGTATTAGGGGTTGTGCACCTAGTAATAAATAAATTCAAAAATTACCGCAAGAATATACCATAGACAGCATGTACGGAAAGTATAACCTCGTACACATTCGTTTCGTTCCTATTGGCGACTCATCAGTAGGAGCCGGTATTACGTCCGGTACTCATTATATATTCGAGTGGGGAATGTGGGAAAATATGACGGTAAAATCTCCTATACGGATGTGTAAGCCTGTAGTAGTGAAGATAACTTGATATGAAGTCTTCGAAAATGCGACATCAAAGCTAACTCACTCTATATAATATATATACCGAATCTGCAAAGGATACCAACACCATGGCTATTTCTTCAGTATCCCGTTTGATCCTCGCTAGTCAGTTTGCCGTCGTATTCTGATGCTGAACATGGAAGGTCGAAACACGCCAGTGCGTGCGATTGGCGGTAGTTCTGCTGTTGTTCGATGTCTGGTTGGTGACAACGGGATTGGTGTTTACTTCAAGCTCGGAATTATAGTACCCAAAAAGGTACATAGTACTAACGCGATCGTTGCCGAGTCGGTACATGGTACCAACACGATGGACGTCTACGTATGCTATAGTTCGCCAAAATTGAGAAGTGAAACTTTTTATGAACACATGTTACTCCAGTAAATCCAAACACCCTGGCCTTGATCGTCTTAACATTTTCTTAGTTATATATGTTGAGACCAGATCTGACGTACTGAAACTTTTCATTTTGAATCGTTTCGTATATCCTGCTTTAAAATAGAGTTATATTTACATACATACGGTTTATCAATTTACAATTCTTAGTACCAAAAATGACTAATCTTAAATTTACAATTAGATTAAGTCTATCCATTATGCATCAACAAGTCGGAAGCAAAACGCCCATATGCAGAGATACAAAAATGTTTTACTTGTTTATATGAGCTTCATATATTGCTTTTGACTATTTAACTGCGCTGAGAGGCTTTTGCCAATGACCGTTTCTTCAATGTTCGGCTACTTTTCATCTCATGCTTTAAAAAATCACCATTGTCACCTGCTTTCGTGTTTGATTATGAATAACGCGTCAGTATTTTTCCGTTGCTGCAGCTACGTTTAGTCTGAAATTCTCGTTGGCTCACTTCTTTTGTACTTGATTAGTCCTAACTACATAGTCATTTTATCAACTATTTCGTGTTTATGAACGAACACTTTTTGCTGGTTCGATGTAAGCTAACCTATACTTTATGTGTGCAATTAGCAGATGTTCTATCGTTAAACGGATTATCATTTTTGTAGCGGGCATTGTTTTCGTCCTTGCTCTGTTAATTCTTTCGGAAAACCGGTTTATTCAAATAGTTGGTTTTTGTTTGTGCTTGTTGTTTATGTTGAAATTCTCCCAAAGAGTATTATATCATACCTTTCAACTGGCTGACTATCAGATTTAATCTTTTTGAAAAAATGGCTGTTTTGTGATAATGAATGTACTTTCCAGTTTTTGACTCCTTCATCTTTTTTTTTAAACTGCCATTTAAATGTTTGAAAATCAAGTCGTTGATGAAAGGTAGGTTGTTTATACTCACAATTAGTTTAAAGATGATACTCCATGCTAGCGTGAGGCTATTACCGATGATTGTACGGCTAAAATCAAACTCTTTTGGCCCAGGGGCTTAGAAACTAATTTGTTACACCGATGGACATTATATGTTTATTAATGTCGTTGTGGGATTCTACACAAATTAACATAATCTTTGATTATGCAGGTTGCGATATAAATTATTTGGAAAATGTTTGCTAACGCAAATCCCATTGTATCAAACCAGTCGCACAGCATAGCGAAACTAACATCATTAACACGCACAGATGCGTTTCGACTTTCGATTTTTTTCACCAAAGCGAGATAGCAAACGGACTCACGGAGATCAAACCGAAATTCGTATATAAAGAAAACGAAGTTAGATGTACATCTCTTACTTGCACTTCTCGTACTTGATTGGAAATGTCGGCTGTCTAATTTCTATGCCGTCACGAATATGTTGATTTCGCAATTTTTTCCGTCTGTATATGAGTTGCATAATTAAATAATCATTGATTGGGCAAGCGGCGATAACAATTATGTAAATCCAGTTAGTTAACTTGAGAGAAACACAAATTCTCTTGCATTTAATGAGTCGCGTAAACATATGAAATCTACCGCCAGTAACGTTTCAACCTTTTATGATCGTAATGTAATTTTTCTTTTATTATATCCACATTGTGATTTGATTTTGGATTGTCAGATTTCCGTTGTGCTCTGAGGATGACGAGAGAAGGCCTAACCACGTTAGTACATGTGAATGATATTATTTTGGCCATTTTCGGGACTGATAGATTATAATATAATTGGTGCCTCTCACAAGCTGGCGAACTTGATTTGAATAACTGTGAGATTTTATTTTAATTCATGTAATCAAGGATATCTCGAACACAGTTGTATCAAATTTTAGCGTGCATTAACTGTAGGCTTGATTTTAGTCTGCCTCCAAGATTTTGCTGTGTAGTGTTGAGCATTAGCATATTTTATCTCATTGACAATAGTTTGCTCATTCTATCAATTTCGTGTACCTTCAGCAGGTTGTACATACGAACTGCGTGTGTGCCAGTTAGTTTTGTTTATTTAGGACAATGTATGACATTATCGTATTCAATGGAATTCTTAATATTCATTTATTGTATAATCGCTTAAACTGGTTTCATGAGGGCGTGCCATATGGATTTCTCATTAATCTCTGACATTTCTTTATTGACTTAGCATGTTCATCCTTAATAAATTTGCTAAGCTGATGAATAAAAGCACTTGTATTCACATAGAGGATGCTTATAGTTTATCTGGCCTCATTAATTGAATTCCATTTTTGTTTTTAATCAATCTTTGCATACGGTTCTCTCTTTTCATGAGTTTAAACCATACTCGTCTTACTTTTAGTAGCTTATAATCGATAAGTTTTTTGTATGTTAAGCAAAAGGAGAAATTGTGAATTCTATAAAATTGTCACAGAAATCCTACACTACGGCTTTTGTTCTAATAGTTCGTCAATACATAGAATTGTTTATTTGGTAGAATGAAAATCGTGTAGCTAATAATGAATGCGTTATTGTTATATGAAAATGCGTTGGGGACTTCCTTGTTGTTTAATAAATCTATGTGCAATTTATCAATTTCTCTGTCAACAACATTCATAACTAGGCGATTATCTAAATCCATGAAAGTTGCCAGCTCATGCATATTTCGTTTACTGATACAAGTTCTGATGCTGTGATCTAATTTGCTAATGTCGTTTGATTATATTTTGTGTTTACCGTGTCATATGTCGTAGTCAGGTCTTGCGAAAAGAAAATGGCTGCTAAAATGAAATTCTAATTATTTTTATGAAGAAATAAACCGTTAAAGGTATTCAGAAATATTGCTTGTCTATTCTTGCATATGCTTTTCCGAACAGCTCGTATCAAATGTTAAAGAAAACGGATATTGTCTCAATTTAACAACACTGAAATCAAACCTATTAATTTAGCACCTGTCTTGAATATAATTTATTCTCATGCATTTAATTTTCACTTGATGTCTCTTTTTATATTTTAAAAATGCAAATCGAAAAGACCTGATTACTTCAAGGCGCCAACCTGTTATTACGTGTATAAAACATATATTAAAAAGTGAATTTTTTTACTAAAACTCACTTGACTGAATTATCTGGCTTTTATGTAACCGTTTTATTGCCGATGAAATAGTTTTCAAACACTCACCCCGGTGATTTTCCCTTTCCTTTGGATAATATTTTGATCAGCACTATGGCTGTTTTCAGCACAATCCGCGCTCTTTGATCACCTAACATCAACATCACAATCAAGGACTGATAACTTGTTTTAGGTGGTAAATTTTGAAAAACTACGGGAATAAAGTATTAAATAAAGTTATTGATCCATTAGATTTCTTTCTTTAACAAAATATTTCGGTTGCTTTTATTGGCAGATTTCTTCAGTTGGGCCATCCTCACCAGTTTTACAAAACAAACTAATGAATCAAGCTGTATTTTGTTTTGTTAAACTGGTAAGGCCGGACCATATGAAAAAGGCTGCCGATAATGGCAACCGAAATGTTTTGTTAAAGAAAGAAAACTATCGGATCAATAATTGCGATAGTCAAAACGCAGATCAGGTAATTTCGATTAAACCAGTTTCGCAAAATAATATTCTTTTAAATTCATCTAGTAAATCGGTTTCATCCTTATTGGGAACTTATCACGCACTGTCCAGAATTTGTGCGGACATGGCTCGAACCTGGGTACGTCTGCTTTGCAATCTGTTGCTCTAACCACTGAGCCACCTTGCCGCCCAATACACACAATTTTCAGTTATATAATAACTAAAGTTTTTTTCGGTTAGCATTTTCGTTAGGTGGAGCCTATATGGCATACATTTACGGGCGGAATATTCTTATATTGTTGCATAGCCTAATGAACCATACCTCATACAGTATGTATACCATACGATATCGGGCTAAACATTTCACCACCTTTCTTGGTACGGCTTCTACCATGTTTGATAGAGTTTGTTTAACTGTGTTTCATGTTGCAGCTGCATATTATAAGATCGGCCTAACACAAACAATAAACATTTGTAGGTGTATATCTTTGGATAATATATTTCTCCTTATTAAAACCCATCTTTTCTTATCAGCCGAAGCTGTACACTGAATGATTTTGGCTAAGTCCTTAACTTTATGCTGAAGTTTAAAATAAGAATCATCTTTATTTACGGTGTCATTCAGAGGAATATGGATGAATTATGTCTTACGTCCTTTTTTAACGATTATGTTTATTTGAATTTATTTTCAAACGAAGTTTATCTACTCAGATCCATAATATCTAATGTCATATTATTTTAGGAGATATCACTGTTCCATCGATAAATTGATTGTATAATTTTTAGACCACAATTTGCAGCTTCACAAATATAATTTTAAATACTATTTGATCTAAGCTATAATATAATTTAATACATGCAATTAATCTGAATTTAACAACATTATCTTTTTTGATCCTTAATTTCCATAGTCTTTTATCAATCATTTTCTGTATTGTATAAACGTACTATACGTTATGCGAAAGATTAAATAGCGATGCAGATACGGAAGAAACAATAGTGTTATTTTTCATGATAAAATCTGCTGTTATCATAGAAACTGCTTAATTTTCTAAAAAAACACCCATTTACGATCAAATTCCTTAAAATAGTAGAAAAAACGTCATAACCATAACACCAAATAAATTATGTCTCTATGAAAGCATTTTCTAAGCATTCTCAATCCATAATTGTTTATTATATGAATTACTTTAGTTCGCAATAAGACAATAAATTTGTATTTTCACAGTTAAGAAGTCTTTTCAAATCACCGACGACGAAATTGTATCTATGACTTTTAAAAATTAATTAAAAGGATTTAGCATGATGGTTATCATCGTAAAAACTCGCATACGGTGGTCCATAAAATACAGTTAATGCCATTGTTTCCATTTGAATAAAAATATAATCAATAAGAGAATTATCCTTATTATTATGTAACACATTGGCGTGTAAAATAGACTTACAAAAAATGAATTCATTTGAGTTAATTGAAGATAAAACGTTAAGGAAGTAGTTGTATGTTTGTAGTTTTCTGTGAAACAACTTGCCCTGAGCGTTTTTTTCACTGAAACAGTTTTGTGCCATTTAAAGATAAATAGGCAAAGTTTCTCTGCTGTTTTACAAAAAGTAAACAAAATAATTAGTAAAACCGTTTTGATAAACGGCGAGTTTAATTATTTAATGGCCAATAGCTATACTGTACAATGATTTGTGCCAATTGTTAAAAGGAGCGTTCAAAAGCAAAACACGATCGAAGGGCTAGGAATTAAACAATATGACTTGACATTCCTTCTAAATAGGTGCTGTTTCTGCTTAAAAAAGGAGAAAATAAAAGTGGCTACAATACGCATAGTTCATGAAGTTACGCTACGCACTTAATATAAGGTAGCGCATTTTTCTTCACTTGCAATTAAAGAAAAGCAGCTGTTAATATTGACCTTAAATAATATATTTATATATACGCGTAAGTTTGCGATTAACTTACGTGGATAAATTCATCAGACAAATAATAAAACGAGTGTGTGAACACGGCAGTTTAAACGCTTGTGTCAAATCGAAAGAATTATTTATACCGCATTTTCCTTTACTAGCAATTAAAGAAAAACAGCCGTTAATATCGACCTCAAAAAATATATTTATATATACGCGTAAATTTGCGATTAACTTACGTGGAACAATCCATCAAACAATGCTTTAAATCAAGTTTGTGAGCTTGAAGTAAACACCAATCCCATTGTATTTAACCAGTCGTCGAACAACATAACAAAACTACCGCCAACCGCAACGCACTGACGCGTTTCGACCATCCATGGTCATCATCAGAGTACGACGGCAAACTGACTATCGAGGATCAAACCGCATTGAATATATATGGAAATCAAAGTTCGATATGCGGCTCTCACCTCTTGATTTAAAGCATTGTTACCACCACCCGCGCAATCAATTATTATTAAATTGTATTGCCTATATATGTATGTGTCAAAAGCTACAATCAGTTAATGTTCGTGACTGCATAGAAATTGTGCAGCCGACATTTCCAGTCAAGTTCAATGTATGCGAGACTGCTAGAGGTGAGAGCCGCATATCTACTTTGATTTCCATATATATTCAATGCGGTTTGATCCTCGATAGTCAGTTTGCCGTCGTACTCTGATGATGATCATGGAAGGTCGAAACGCGTCAGTGCGTTGCGGCTGGCGGTAGTTTTGTTATGTTGTTCGACGACTGGTTAAATACAATTGGATTGGTGTATACTTCAAGCTCGCAAACTTGATTTAAAGCATTGTTACCACCACCCGCGCAATCAATTATTATTAAATCCATCAGACAATTAATAAAACGAGTAGGAGAACAGAGCAGTTTAAACGCTTGTGTCAAATCGAAAGAATTATTTATACTACATTTTCCTTTACTAGCAATTAAAGAAAAACAGCCGTTAATATCGACCTCAAATAATATATTTATATATCCGCGTAAGTTTGCGATTAACTTACGTGGAACAATCCATCAGGCAATTAATGAAACGACTGGGAGAACACGGCAGTTTAAACGCTTGAGTCAAATCGAAAGAATTATTTAAACCGTGCGCATGTGTTCAACAGATCTTTTTTCTATAAATTTACCATACGCATCAATAGAATTGAGCTAGCAATTTCTGTAACACGGTAGATTATTAAAATGCAACTCGATGAGTTCAAGCATGAAAGCGTTTGCGAACAATGAACGTGAACTGAGTGTGATGCACGCAAAAGATTAATTTTTTTCTACTTCATACTCGCTTATCTTTTCATTATTCTGTTTTTAGCATTTCGTGGAAATATCATTCTTTTCATTTGCAGATACTTGAGACTAACACGGCATATTGCATATTTTATGGTATGGTATTTCTTTTCTCTGCAAGTCGTGAAAGCTTGCATTTCAAGAGAGTGCTTTGAAATCTCTTGATTAAAAATGTTGATTTAATTAATCTATATAGTTTACTTTATTGGGGTCGGTTCTGCAATTCGACAGACTGGCAGCATGGAAATTTATCCATGGATTTTGGTAAGTCTATTTTACGATTGTTGCGTCCAATGTCTACCTGGCAAATGCTAATCACGCAGTTTGTATGTTTTGTCATTTTACAGGTTAGCTTGCGCACTGATACGTCCGCTACTTCGCCACTCTCGAGCACAAAGGCTTTTGACGGCTACAAACCGCCCAGCAGCCATGGCTCGCCGTCACCTTTTGCTGCATTTACTCCGAACACAGGTATTGCTTCGCTTCCGAGACCTGACAGTCTTTTGCCTTCCACTTATGATAGCAAAGTCATTGCCAGCGGAATCAACAACGAGCAGTCAACTTCCTTAGCAAAATGTGTGAAAAACAAATTAGTAAGTGAGACTCGGCTGTCGTGCACCTAGTTTAATACGCGAAGTTTTTATTTTTGTTCTGTCGCTGCTTGTGATTTTTGTGGTTTTCACGATGTGGAATATATATATATATATATATATATATATATATATATATATATATATATATATATATATTCACGGTACCCTTTTCGTGTGCAAAAATAGAAAATAAATTTTATTAGGTCAAATAACCGTTTCCTTCTCGCATTCTTCTCAAGTATCTCAAACGAGCAATCAATATATATATATATATATATATATATATATATATAAAAGGCAAAAGAAAAGAAAGCAGTCTATCTGAATAGCCCATTTAAGTTGGATTCAGAAAACATCGTTATGAAGTGACGTAGATAAATTAAATAGAGCAATTTGCCATAAAACAACCGTGTCTGCACAGTATTTGCATTACAAAAGTTTTGTTCCGTTTCGATGTAATTTATCAACAGCTCGTAACTGTTTTTAAAGAAATGACAAGCTTGTTAGTTTACATTTAGAAGGC
Source organism: Eudiplozoon nipponicum (assembly GCA_029291075.1). Classification (NCBI taxonomy): domain Eukaryota; kingdom Metazoa; phylum Platyhelminthes; class Monogenea; order Mazocraeidea; family Diplozoidae; genus Eudiplozoon; species Eudiplozoon nipponicum. The sequence continues at coordinate 75,931 of JAQBSW010002444.1, read as the reverse complement.
AAAAAAACAGTCTAAAGCAATAAACGATTTAATGTCTAATGTCTAATCTAGACATTACATTAATTTAATTATTAAAACGGTAGGTCAACAGAAACAAACGCTTTTCAACCAGAAAAGAAAGCAGTCTACCTGAACATCCCGTTTAAAGTGAATGTAGTTTCCCGAATCGCACAAATGAAAGTTAAAGCGGCATTAACACACACAATTAATGCAGCTAAACTACGAGTTTTATTTATGTAACACACTTTCCTTTATCATAAACCTAAGAGAAACGGCCGTTAATGTTAACATCAAATATTATTTACCAATATTCACGCGCAAGTTGTCGATCAACTTACGTAGACCGCTCAACTAGACATTTTATTACTTGAATGAGAGAACATTGTAACTCAAACACCTATTTTATATCAAATGGTGAATACCCGTCTGCAATTGCGCAACACATCGTTGAAACCTAAAACCTATATTCTGCAGACGTAGTATTTAAGATATTTACTGATTGCGATAATAGAAGGGAATTAGCCACATATGAAGCTTTATGGATAAAAAAAATTGCACCAGGATTTTTGCAAGTAGAAGAGGCATGTTCAAGCATTGAACTTGCCCACTATTTCACACTCATTCCATTTTTACATTTTCTATTTTGTTTGACCATTTAACATATATATAAATAGATGTTCATTTTTAGGTACTTGAGAAGAATATGTGAAAGAATAAAATTTCTTTTTATTTTGCACATTGAGGGGTACTATTAATTTTATTATGGCTCGCATCTCAAAAGAATATATGTAGTGTTGCGAAGATATTATACATATGCAATTGTGTATTAAGCGTTGCGTACCTAATACAAAAATTAATTCAAATAGGACCAGAATGATAAATCGATGTCAGCGTGAAAGAAAGATATAATCACATGTACACATGCTTTCCTTATTTATTGGTGACTCATCTATAGGAGCCGCTACTGCGAGCTATACACATTATATATTTGATCACCAAATGTGGAACAGTTTGACGGCATAATCTCCTATACTGAAATGTAGTTGAGCAATAAAGAAAATAACAACGCGGCTTCAAAGCCAGCTAAACATATATATATTATATATAGAGCCTTTAAATGGTACCCAAATAATGGCTTTAAAAATTCCGAGTCAATACATGGTACCAACACAATTGAATTATGTTTTGATTATCGCGAAATATAGTAAACGTTATCGATCAAGGTCAGAGTGTATGGATTGCCGGAGTAACAAGTGTTAAGTGGTAGTTATCAAGTTTGATGTAATTTAATATATCTTAAAATCCATTGTGTTAGTACAATGCACGGACTCGACAATTTGAAAATCATTGTGTTAGTACTCTTCATAGGCTTGGCATATATTATATCTAGTGAGTTGGCTTTGAAGTCGTATTTTCGAAAGCTTGAATACACTTTCTTATAGGAGATTGAACCATCCATCTGTAGAACATTACGCGACCAAATATATAGTGTGTAATGAGTATGGTACCAAACATTACTTATGAGTCGCAAGTAAGCACGAAACCTATGTGTATGTAAGAAAAAGGGCTAACTTGTGGTTTTTGCTTTTATCAAAAAAACATGATTATTTAAACTTAAAGTATATTGGTATATTTTGTTTAATATTGCTGCTAATAACGAGTACAATTATCATTGGTTCGCTACATAAGCTGAGTTATATTTGCTGATGTATTGCAGGTTTCAATTGCTATGTATTGTTCACAGTCTTCTTTAGGATACAGTCAAAATAATGCGTGCAGTTCTCTTAATAAAGTTTGCTAACGTGAGATAGAATCCAGTCTGTTATTGTTTTACCAGCGCTCAGTATACCAAAACAACCATCAGTCGTGCGTATTGAGACGATGCGAACTTCTTTAGATATCATCAGAGCTCATTAGCAAACGGAATCACAATAAACAAACTTCAATGCATAAATTTTACCACGGAAAGTCAATAGTGCCTTTTTAGACTTTCGTAAAGCCACATTCACTATACATATGCAAATTCTATCCGGTTATGACAATACTTATTATAATCAAGGTTGCGGTCTTGATATAAACACCTGACCCATTAATTACTTACATATGTCAGTATAAACTAAGAATTGTATAGTGTAGAAAAGGCAATTCATCCAGTAGACCGGTTTCGTCCTTATTGGGAACTCATCAAGTACTGGCCAGAATTTGCCGCGGACAGGATACGAATTCTGGCCAGTACTTGATGAGTTCCCAATAAGGACGAAACCGGTGTACTGGATGAATTGCCTTTTCTACACTATACAATTATTAGTTTATACTGACATATGTAAGTAATTAATGGGTCAGGTGTTTATATCAAGACCGCAACCTTGATTATAATAATTGTTATCACCACCCGCGCAACCAATGTTCGTTTAATGACAATAACTTGTTTGTAAAATACGCCAAACATTAATGAATTATACAATAAACAATTTTAAATTGCGCGGGTATAAATATTAATTATCTAAACTAAGTTTGCGAAGTGAAAATGAACACCAATCCTACTTTATTTGGGTAATCGCTCAATTGAAAAACACTACCGCCAGTTGCACGCACCGATACGTCTCCAGCCATCATGGTCATGGAGCCTAAATATCTAAGAAACGGCCTACAATTTCATGAAGATATCTGCCTTAAGACACGGGAAGATGGTTTCGTAGTGTTAACTAATCGGTCTAATTTTTAATAGAAAACGTAAGAATATTTAAATGATAAAGTTGTTAACAATAAAGTTGCTCCGGATCTGTACGAACGTCTGGTAGCGTAATTAAACATTTGCATCAACGGCATGATTAGTAAAAATGAGATGAATGCGGTGCTTTATACAATACGACAGTCTCGCCTAGGTCCATGTACAAGGAAACTCACTTTGATTTATTGTGAATAAGTAACCTTCGCAACTTACAGAGTATTTAATTTTCTGTGTAAAATTATTAGAAAATACTCATATTTTATATAAAGTTTGAAATTGTTATGATACTGTTAGTGATAGAATGGTTAGTTTGGTCGTAATACACCTGCGTATCGGCCCCTTTGGCTTTGGGTAGTCTAAATGAAAATCTAAACAGATATCTTGAAATTCGCGAATGCAACAGGATATCTATATTTTAAGTTGTATAAATGGTTAACGCATGCATGTCATTGATCTTTTTGAAGCTGCGTATATAGTTCTTTAAACAAGTCAAGCGGTATTGATGAGATAACCGCTTTCTTTTCCAGTTTCCAATGTATCGATTCATTACTTGGAGAAATATCACCTTGAAAGGTCACCTCGATAACAACCATTATTTCTCAAATATTTGGATGTGTATTTTTCAGTTGAGAACATAGAGATAAAGAAAAAGACATTCTTAATGCTTGCGGATCCAATGAGTGAATTAAAATTTCCCTAAGAAAAGAAAACATATGAAAACTGCATTTTTAGATTTAAAATTGATCAGGAATATTTATTAACGAGAAATGTGTACATACCAATATAGTGTTCAGAATTTTAATTGAGACCTTACCTTCCATATGGAAACGTTTTTCTAACCGAATGACGTTAAGGACCTTAAGAAATTAAAAATAAGATTATATGTGGATTGAACGAGACATTTTAAACTAATGCATATCGATTGCATGTGATGGAATCGATAATGAATAATGTAATGAGATTATTTGATTTAAAAAAGTTGAACTAGGATAAATCTGGAGTAACTATATTGTAATGGCTTCACCTATTTCACGCTTAGTTAAAAATGCATAATATTTGACAACTAAATAAACAGTAGAACTGTACAAAAGCAAACGCGAAAATTTGGTAGCTTATTTTCGATAATATTTTGAATAATTAGCCTTTAGAGGCGTCAAAAGTTTATTAAAGTCCTTGTAGTGCTTTGGATTTGACCTTGGCAATGTAAATCATGCGGAGAATGTTTATGAAGAATTAAACAAGACTGAATGGAATTATGTTTTTATAGGCAGGTAAGATCTAGCAAGTCACTTGGTAGAGAATGAACATACTCCAAATTGTGAATGATGGTAACGGCTTTCAATGTGTTGTCGAAAACTATTTGTAAGATTTTACAGAATCAATTGTGATCATATTTAGAATTTAAAAAAAACGGCACTGCAGTATAAGAACATATAGATTTTATATTGAATGATATATTGTCGTATATAAATAATTGACAGTAATCGAAGATATTAACAGAAGAATAAACTACTAAACAAACTAGCCTCGTCGATGTAATTTTGTTTTCTTGCTTAACCTCATTCTGAAGAGTTTTTATTTCATATTCCTTTTTTGCGGAGGACTAATATATATACAATTGTGTGAAAAGTATTGCGTAACTTAAAACCACCTAGCTCCAATAGAACTAAAAGCATATACCAAAGTTTAATCTCACGATAGCATGTGTTTTGTGCTTTCCTATGTACTTTTACTCCTCTTTTAACTGACTTAGCCATTTCAATATTCTTTAAATTTTCTAGCTCAAAGTACTTTATGTAGTCCAAATAATGGAAGTATTGTATCTTCACTTCCTTGTTATGGACATTTTTAGTATTATTGCATAATTTAAACGTTGCAGCTTTGCTCTTCTTTTCAGATTTTATTTCTTTATTTATTCTAATTATGGATTTGACTTCAACTACACAATCTGCCTTTGAGTATTCTATGCTTAAATATACACACCCTTTTGTCAGCTTCGCTAATTTAAAAATAGCCCAATTTTATACCAAGTATAGTCAAAAGATATTAACTGTAGTTTCATCGAGCTGAAAACGTATTCTCGGATGCTAACACGTTACCTTCTTTCTTTGAATCAATGTATGTATCCTAGCAGGATTTTATTATATATATATATATATATATATATATATATATATATATATATATATATATATATATATATTGTCGGTATAACCTAACTATTGCATAAAGAACAAAATTCAATTCATCAACTATACCGGGTTCATTCTTATTGGTCACATCAAAAACTCAAATCCGATCAAATTTGCTTCTAAAGCTTGCAACACTTCTTCTACGCAAATGAGCTGTGCACCATTACAATTTTCAGTTATGCAACGACTGATGCTTTTGGTCACTTTCATATTCAGGTTGAGCGTATTGTGCATTTCTTTCGAGGTTCACTTCAACAGGTCGACTCCAGCTCTATCATTATATGTCAACCATCGTGCAACCTGTGGATATGACTTTAAATTGAAGAAACATGGCAGGATTGTATTATATATACATATATACATACATTTTTTTCAGTATAAATAAACACAGCATGAAGTGGAAAATGAAAATCATGAAGCAGACCAGCTTCGTTCTTATTAAACGGTTATCATTTACTTGTCAGAATTGCCACATCTGAGGTTCTAATTTTGGCATATTTGCTATGGAGCATTGCCATCCAAGCTGCAAACAATATGCAATTTTCAATTTTATGCCAACAAATTTTTTATCAGGTGAAGCAAATTTAGCATTCCTTTCTGCCTAATTCTGGCTATTCTGACAATTACTGATAAGTGCCCTTGATTAAATGAGACTATAGTTTCACCGGCAACGTTCATGTTCTTTAGTTCTTCTGTTAACTCGTATTAATTCATATTAGTGTACGCCCTATAATAATATTTTGAATTAGCTTCACAAGTTTGAAAAGTACTTAGTAAGTAGGTGCTGTTGTGTGTTAAGTATTAAAGTTATTAGTAAAATTTCAAGATTTGTTTGAGCTTTTTTTACTTGTGGCTTGCCAATTAGCATTGCAAGACTAATGCCAATCGGTTTTGCTTTATGCTTTCATTCCAGAAATTACAGTTTTTCTTTAGAACCTGCAATGGATGTTACGATATATGTTTTTCGATATTTTTTGGGTGAAACTGATTTTTAATTGCAAATTCATTGAAACATCTTTTTGTTTGTTATCTTCTTTTTACATTACTTGGTCATCATTTCTTTGTCTCACAGCTGAATGATAAGCATCTTTCGTTAAAATAAAAATTATCGATCATTTGTCTGGTGAAGCATGTCGTGAGCTTTTACCAATTTGAAGAGTTCCATGTTCATTTACGTGTCTTTTGGTGACGACTTGACTTCTCTATAATCTCTTCCGTTATTGTTATGCTTTGCTCACTGTTCCTGCTTTGAGCAATTCTAGTTGCCTTCTCATTTTATTTCATTATAGCAGATTTCAACCGAAGCACGCATGTCTATAATATCAAGACTAACCAGAAATTTTATTAGATCCCCGAAAGCGGTAATTTTTCCTTTGGAGGTTTTCGAAATATTACTCTTGTGTAGTTGACAGTTGCACTTTGTGAATTTATCGGAAATTTTGATCAACCAGGGCATCTACGCTCAATCTTCGTCAGTTTCTTTATGCGTTAACCACGCGTAATATTCGTCAATATTCTGTGAATGATTCTAGGTATTCTTTTCTAAGTGTCTGCGGTTTTTGTTCAAATGATTTTACTTTTCTTTCAGAGTCCTACATCTTTAAATTGTTGTTTTCAGTCGCATTTAGTTGAATTCGCTTTCTTAACTGTTTGGTTAGCTTTTGATCATTTCTACTTAAATGGTTAAGGCATCATTAAGAACCAGTATCTGATTGTAAATACAGTTTAAATAATTTATTAGTTTCAACAGATTTTCACATCCAAAGTTGATGGCAATAAATACGTTTATTTCCTTCTTTGGAAAAGACTGACCACGTTTTATATTAATTGAAATTATGTCTTATTTTCGCATTAATATAACATAATTTATTTAGTAGGAGTAATTTTAGACAGAACTTAAATATCTCGCCAATACAAAACTCAAACAACCCTCACACATAACGTATATAATAAAATCTCACCAAATTTAAATTTATTCATTTATAGAACAATTTATACTCAACGTGTAATTCTTGCTTTTGTGTAGTGAAGTTTAAACGAAATATTTTGGAAAGATGTAACGAAAATAATTCACAAATATACTTACTTTCACCTATCTAATCAGTGTTATTCTTCCAACTGAAAATGTAGTTATTTATTTATTTATTTATTTTTCTATATATCAAACAAACAAGAAATAGAAGTAAAACGGAAAGTCAGACTTGTTGCCACTCACATATTCAAAGGAAAACCCCGGAAGTTTCTAAATGAAAGATTGTAAAGTAATGTTTCATACTCGCTGTATATATATACACTAAACATTACATCAGGTAGTAAAGGCATTTCATCCAGTACAGTTCTATCTTCCTTATTGTGAACTCTTCAAGTACGGATTAGATTCGAACGGAGGCAAATTTGCGTCTGGGTCTGAAATTATCCACTGCGCGAACTGTATCGTGTACTGCATGTAATTGGAACACATAAAAATTAATGTTTCGGATTAGCGTTTCCTTTAGGTGAACCTATCGGGATATCTTAACACCTGAAATTCTTACTAGCCACTCCCGATCTATAATTATAGTTGTATAACCTAGTAGACTAGTTTATTTCCTTATTGGGAACTCTTCAAGTATTGTCCAGAATTTGCCGCGGACAGGACTCGAATCGGGCCACATTTGCTTCCGAATCTGAGACTATTCACTGTACGCAATTTGAATTCATATACACACTAATGTTCCTCGTTAGCTTTTTGATCATGTGGAATTTATTAGGAATATCTTAACACATGAAGCTCTAAATAGCCCCACTCCGATCTGACATATCATGCCACTTGGGGAAGTTTTACTGATTTTAAATTTAACTGCAGGATTTTGATTATATGAAATCTGTAAGTATAATCCAACAATTACGTCAGTCACTATAAGCAATTCTTCAACTAGACCAGTTTTGTCCTTAATGAGAACTCTTCAAGTACAGTCCAGAATTTGCCGCTGAAAGTACTCGGATCGGGGTATATATCTTTCGGAGTCTAAGACTCAACTTTTGTTTCTGGTTAGTCTTTTCTTTAGGTGAAATCTAATCGAATATATGTATATATATATATATATATATATATATATATATATATATATAATATATATATATATATATATATATACATATCTTTGAGGGGATTAATTAAACATATAACTTCAAATAGAATAAACATTTATTCATAGATATGTATTTTTAAACTGATTTTAAACTGATATACGTGAAAATTAGAACATGTGAATAAATAAATAAGAATGTTCTAACACTTAGTCTTAAATAAAATTTAAAAGCAATTTTTTTGGCTTTTCGCATTTTTTAAAGGGAAAAATAAGTTGAGCTAAAAATGTACGTGCAACACTAGACCTTTTTGCATATAAAATGTTGGCCTGTGCTCGTAAAACCTTGAAATTAATATTCTACCACATATGCCTAAATATGAATGCTCACGGGTGCAGTTCAAAATTGAACACAGGGTAGCTTTACAAGCATTTGCTAAAAGCAATGATTCTGCTATTCTTTCACGGGACATAGGGCCTGGCTTGTTCGTCATGGATCTCGATTTTTATGATTCTATATTCACCGTCTTGGATTCTGGTCTTTTATTTGGAATTGGCACTAAAGGTGATGCAACGTTAGTAACTGAGAGGGCCCTTTTTTACTAAGTTACCCTACTTTCTTCAAAGAGAAAGATCGAATATGTAGAGAACAAAGAAATGGAGCAAGTTGGAACTAAAACGCCTTGTTTTTATGTTTCACTGTAGATGTAAAAATCTGATATTCCTTTAAGACATATTGTTTCAATGACAAATACTCCAACGCACAGATTAGCCAAATGGTTAGCTAGCCTGTGGAAGCTGGCATGAAATGTCGTATATGAGTGCAACTCCAAAAATGATTTTGAATTTGTTTAAAATGTAGTTAAATTGTATGTCGCAAATCTTTTGATGTGTTCGCTTGATTGTGGGCCATTATTTTGTTATGTTTCTTTAAAGGAGAATAATGAGCTTTTGATTCAATATTTTGGGGGGAACATGCCTCATTTTAAACCGAGTGAGGAACAGTTGAAACGATTATTTTATTTCTGTTGATTAGCTGTCCAAATCATTCTATCCAATCAAATATGCAGACTAAATAATGGTCTTTTGATTGATTTGGCTTTTGCTTCAATCACGCCCGACATGCCTATGTACCTGCTGGAACGAAAGAACTTTAAGCTATTGAGTGAAGGGACACGATACGACAATATGTTCATGATATATGTTTGGCCTTTGGTAGACGTGTACATGCTGAAGAACTGTATAATAAATTTCATAAGAATACTTTTAAAATGAACAGAATGATATTCTAGATTTCCTTGACATGTTGCTAAAACGTAGAACTAATGTCTTATTGCGAACATTAACCTTCTAAAAGCAAGACTGAACAACACAATATTTACATTTCGACAGGTATATAGCCCATCGAAATTTACAATGCCCTTAGTTAAGACGTCTTAAATTAGCGCATTGCATATTTGTTCGCCTGACAATTTGCAGACTGAGTGTAATTGTGTGCATGATACTGACAATTAACGGTTGCCTACAGTATTTTTGTAGCAGATCAGTTGGTAATATGTTTAGCCAAAGCGCTTCTGTACAATATATAACTTTTTTAAATTCGTATATTAGAATAAATGTTTCTTATTAGAAAAATTACTATTCTACAGGCATCGTTGTTAAATGCGATAAAATTTATGTAAATGCTAATTATATTTAATAACTTCTATGGGAATCGATTGAAGTACGCAAGGGCAATCTAGCTGCTATATGCAAAATAATAGACAACTTTAAAATAAATGGATTAATAGATGCAATTTTCAGCTACTTTGTTTATTTTGATTTTTTAGAATGGTAGTATAACTAGAGTACCCTTAGTGACGCAATCCGTAAATGACTTTTAAATTATTGTGTTTATTAATTATGGTGGTGAAAACATATCAGGCAAGGTATAATATGATTGTTACTAACTTGATGATTTCATAATGAATATAAAACCGATTGACATTTGGCTGTTAAAGTTTTTCATTCATCATGGTGATTTTAGGTCATGCTCTTAATTAATACATACGCGAATTATTAATCCACATTTGCATTACCAATTCATATCAGAAGAGTTTAGCTGTCTCATTTTTATACAGTAATTATTTAAATTACCTGATCTGCGTTTTGCATAACGCAGCTTTCATTGTTCGAGTAGTTTTCTTTTTTTTGAAATATTTCGGCTAAACTTATCGATAGTCTTCATCAGTCGCAATATGCCTCACAAGTTTAACAAATGAAACTAATTAACTTTACTGGAAAATAATTCTTCTGATATATTTGGTACCCCTAACTATGAATTGGACCAAAGCAACTGCGGTTTAATTTTATCAACTTGTCTACTTATCATAGTTTAGCTAACTAATAAAAAGAACACGTTCTTTACTTATTTTATACACACTACATTTTCTTTCAGTAAACTTAATTAAATACCATACTACTGTGCTTTATTTTTTTTCATTTTTTTTAGAAATTGTTATCGGCCATTGGGAGCCAACTCTCCAGCGTGGACGATCCCACCGCTGCGACGCCTAAATGTGAGTCGGAAAATTGCATTCCTAATTGGGCATTAGCTAAGACTAGCGTGCCAGCTTCAAATAACGAAATGCCCTCTGATAGCTGTGGTTCAGACATGTCTAAAAATTCCTTGACTCGACGTCTACAATTTAAACAACAAGGAGTCTGCAATAGAGCTCTTGATATGTCTAATAACGTTCAAAAATCAACTGAAGAGGAAGAGGAAATCATTACCGAGGAACAATCCTGGGAAGCAAGTGATGTTTCAGTACTTTTTAATGCGCCAAAAACTGTGTCAACTGAAAATACTGGTGATGTGTTGGCTACCTCACATCATCGAGATTCAGCTAACACAAACGTGATAGCGAATAAAAGGGATTTTCCTACACCACTGTTTGATGAATGCGAGATGCTCACCCTCGAAAAAGATTTTTGCTTAATTGATTCACAAGAAGTCAGTGAAAATGCAATCCATTCGCTGAAGACAATATGCACCTCTCCTACTTCTTCTGAGCCGATAACACCTGAAACTAATCTACTTGATTACCACAACACGGCTCCTCTTGCTAGTAATTCAGAATGCGATTCCGAAAGTGGTTGCAATATACTCAATACTGGCGTACACACAGATATTGTATTTAGCAAGGCTAATGTTGATTTATTGTCTCATAAATGTTGCTTGACCGAAGTCACTAGTTGCTCAAAATCTTATAAAGTGGATGATTCGGAAAAATCTCCAAATAAGGAGTTGGAGAGTTTACACAATTGTGAAATGGCTGTGGACCAAATCAGCGAAGTAGTCAAAAGTAAAGATATAGTAAAAAATGGAGATCATTTATCTAGCTGTAAATCTACGCGAATCAATGGGCTAGATAAGCTAGTCCACAAACTAGAACAGTCATCTACTTTGGACACTGCCAATACAAATGTGAAGTGTTTCAACTTGAATACTTCATCGCACACTTCTCCATTAGAACATCAGTTAAATGCCTTTCCAGCAGACTTAAAGGCGATCCGAAGTCTGACCTCAAAGCCGATGTCTGGAGGTGTAAATGGCGTTTCTGATACTGAATCGTCCTCCTATATAGGCGAAACGTCTAAAGTCTTTATTGATCAGAATGAATCGATTGATAATTTTTCTTTCAGCTCCGATACGCTAAAAGAACATGGTAACAGTCTGAAACAGCAATTACAAAATGTGCATGGTAATCGAGAGGACGAAGAACATAATTATTTAGCCAAAACACATTTCGGGAAAGGTGTATCTGGCAGAGACGGATACATGCTGGCAAAAAATTTCGATGTTAACCAACATTTCATGGGATCAAAAAAACATCGGCTGGCATCTGATAAAGTTCAACTGCAAGTGAATAAGAGTAAAGACCTCAATTCTGAAGAAATTTTGCAAATTAGAGATTGTGTCTCGGACAATTTGCGGACCAGTCCCGATAGAATTGATAATGAAGCTAAATCGTATAACGAAGAAGATTCTGCTTTGAACCCGACACCATTTGGAAACGCTAATTACAAAACCACTTTCCCTTCTGGGTATCAGGCGGCGTTCGCCGACAAGCCTACAGCCAACAATGAAATCCCTGGTGCTCACAAGTTTGCTAACTGTCCAATGCCAAAGAAAGTGTTGGATCCTACTTCAGCTATTCTAACTAAAAGACGAATACGTAAATGCTCCGAGGAAATGGATCAAATTACCATTATTGTAAATCTCCCACCAGTTGATAATGCGGGTAAAGGCATTTTATAAATTAATTGTTATTGTTTAAATCCAGTTTTTTTATCCTGAAATGGGTGTCAATTTCATTGAGAAACCACCATCAGCCACACAATTTGTCACGTTTCGACCGTCTATTGTCGCTATCAGAGCAAGATGACAAACTAACTATTGAGTTTACTTAATGTATCGAAAATAAATATGCAGCTGTTGTAGAGACAAAATACATCACTGACTGCTTGGTTCATTCAGTATCATAATAGCAGTGCGGCTAGACAACACTAATTGCCTGGTTGAATTACCATCATTGGGAACTTGCAGATGGACTGCACTTATCTGCGGGGTTGAATCATAATCGTTAAAGAATTAAAATTATAATTATTAATTTGGATTCAAACCAAATTAATTAAATGTAATGTAGAGATGAAAATATATAAATCTCGAAAGACACATACATCAGATTAATATTTACAATAGAACATGGATTAATGATTCATTCACTTAGACACGGCAGATATTTTATTTCAGTAAATTATGTACTACATAATATCAAGTAATGAGTCATTCATCAAATATATACATTCATTAATTGTTAATAATAATAATAATAATAATAATTTTTAAAAGACGGCCGTCTGGCCAGATAAATGTTAAAATAAATTACAAATCGCAAGGAAAATTATGTATGAGCGAGTGAAAATAGTGTTTATCAATTGTTTGTTAGTAAATACTTATATAATGTGTATGGTTTTAAAAAGAATAAAACATTTAATATAACAATTAAATAAGCGTTGGGTGTGATGACAGTAATAACTGTTAAGGACGAAACCGTCCTACTGAATGAATTAACTTTTCTACACAATGCTTAGTTACTCAAGTATTTTTTTAAAAACTTGATTGCGGAGAGCCAGCCTTATATTTTCCAATGCCTCGTTTTGCGTACGCGGGTTATAGCTTTTCACTAACAGTTTCACAAAGATCCGATCGATCACAATTTCCATCTCCTTTTTGTCTTCGATCGGGCTGGTTTTGTATTCGTCCCTTTCTTCTGAAGGCTTCAACATCGTTAATACTATTCAATGGAAATACGGTTCTATCACATCTTTGTTTACTGGCGACGTTTCGGTGCCTACTGTCCAGCACCATCATCAGGCCACTATACACAGCACAATTTAAGCAAATGTTTTAACCTCGTTCCGAAACCACCAATGGTTTTAAACATAGAATTTGTCTCAGTAACTAAACTCAATATATGCATATGTCTAGCGCACATGAAAACCCTCACCCAACAACTAAATCTATATATATATATATATATATATATATATATATATATATATATAGTATATATAGTGTACAAATGTATTTACATAATGGGACGTGTTTATATCTCAATCGTAACCTTGATTAAAATTAATAGATTTTATAACTGTTTCTTTATAAGATACGTTACAATCCACAGTTATTCTGTCTATGTGTTCAATCAGGAAAACGTTTTGTCTTAATGAAAGTTCAAAAGATCAATCGGTTTATATGCTTTTCCAAGTTTAGTACATTATTATTTTTTAAATACATAAAAAGGAAGTCTTTTCTCTAAACCTTTATGGTTATTTATTGTAGATTTTATATATTTGCGAAAAGAAGGAAAGGTTTCTCGCTAGCTACCTCACCGGAGAAGAAATGATCGTTGATTTTCCAGACCTAGTTACTGCATCATGAATCTTTCTTATTGGGGTCACATAGTCACCCATTCATTGATTCAATTGGAATACTTTTATACCATAGCAATTTCTCATGAGCCCTAATGTTTTCAATAATACTAACTTTAGTCTGCTAACATACATAGTGTAGGAGATAAACCTAATATGGTTCACCACGTTTCCTTGTGTAGTTCCAACTCTATTTGGAAAACCTTTTATTATTGGAATTCAAGTATAGAATGTGTATTCCCAATCGGCCTAATCCAAATTATATAACTTTGTATTTGTATATCATTCAATAATATGTTTCTCTTTAGCAGCACTCACCTCTTCTTAGCGCAAATGAAATTTCATTCAATATCCCTCGGCAGAAGCTTTTTATTGAATTATTGTGCCCGAATTGTTCATTCCCTGATGAAGTATGATCTCAAGAACATCAGTAATAACAGCATCATAAAATAAAAAGTTAAATTCAATCCTATAACAAATTTGAACACTCGTTTTTTTAAAAATAAATCCTCTACCCTAGCTATTTTAAGTGCTTACTAAGATCATACATATCCTCTGTTTTGTTTTTCTTAGAGAAATCCATATTTATGGGATCAATTGGAAAGATTATTTTTTGAATATTCATCAAACTTGCATATTCGACCATTAATAAATTTATTCGGCGAAATCGCATATATGATTTTAAATAGGATCGGCTCAAAGTTTATCCCGTGCGATACTCAAATTGCAACTTTTAGTAATCTGGATCAAATATTATTTAATTTAATATTCATGCTTCTACTATATAAATACTAGCTATGTAGTCTATAGATTATCGGATCAATATTTAATGATCTAATCGTATTCGTAATATAATCAAACTACAAAAAGTTTTAAAATTTTGAGTTATAAATGAAGATAATTAGAGATTCCGTGTTCTTCGATACGAAGTATGTCCGTCAAGTTTGTGGGCATGGAGCAAAAACACAATTTCAATTTTTTAAAAAGTTGGAAAACTTTAAATACCAATCTTCGTCACATGAACTGGCACGTTGCAAATATCCATAGCTGTCATAATAACAATACGAAAACTGACTAACAACAATAAAACCGCAATTAATGTATAATATATTGAAATTCAAAATACAATTTCTATGTTATCTTAAAAATTAAGCTTTTTCAGCTTTTGGAGTATTCATTAAATTTATTTTATTGAGAAATAATTAATTTTGCGGGTAGTAATAAAAATGATTTAAAACGAATTCGCAAACCTGTGAAAAATGGTATTGGTGATTATATCATGATTGCAAATTTAATTTACTTGTTTTAAGCTCCAAAAGCTGCTTACTTAAAAAATACAAATGTCGAAAAATATGAACTAGTAATGTTCGTATGTCCCTGCAAATTATGCAGTCGACATTTATGTTAATTTCAAAGTTTTGAAGACTACTATGGATGGGAATTTTATTTTAATTTTCAATACATTGTATATACTTTGCTATTTGATTCTGTGGTAGGTAGATTTCCATTGTAACTTCACTATATCCACGAATGATCCACAATTGTCATTAGGTGGTAACTGATGGGAAATCTGATATTGTGTGCGATTGGTTAAAACATGTTATTAGTATTTCAAATTTTCAAACTTGGTTTGAATATGCAAGTATGTATATATATATATATATATATATATATATATATATATATATTTGTATTATGAGCTATGGGCTAACGAAGGAAACTGGAAATGGGTTCCAAAGATTCTCCAGTGAAAAAAAGAACTGAGTACAGTCATATTTTGGTCAGAACAATGCTCAGATAATTATGTTATAGCCGGTATCGCACCACTTTATTCCTTTTAATTTTATTTTATCATCTTTGATGCCTTAAATTCAGAAGACATTGATTATATTTTCTAATAGAAATTTAACGATTACCGCTCGCTTGCAATTAAGAAAATTAAATTTTCTTTAAATTCGGGATATAAAATCAAATTTAGTTATTTAATATCTATTTTTCTGATAAAATCCCTACCATGCGCAAAAAGCAAAAAAATGGAAATTGAGAAATAACTTAAACCTAAATCTAATCACAATCTAAGCACAAAACTCAGATCAGCTAATTTTAAATTTTGATACAGTTTTAAGTTAATTTAAATAATACTAAGCAAGAGATACATTATGACCAACAAACTCAATAGAATTTTGTTTGGTTAAAAATATGATTTCAGATTTCCGCAATATAGAAAATCTCTCATTTCGTTGAATCCAACAATATCCTTGTTCACAAAAACATTTCACTACAAATGTATACTTTTTTTGCGCATTACTTTTAAATACGTTGTATCTTTCTAACAAATATTTAATTATGGATGAAAAAGATAAAACAAGAAATTTAAAGTTAAACAATAATTGATTTCTCGAGTGATGGTAACAATTTTTTAAATCAAGTTTGCGAGCTTGAAGTGAACATCAATCTCATTGTATTTAACCAGTCGTCGAACAACATAACAAAACTACCGCCAGTCGCACGTACTGACGCGTTTCGACCTTCCACGATTATCATCAGAGTACGACGGCAAACTGACTAGCGAGGATCCAACCGCATTGCATATATTTGGGAAGCAAAATTAGATATGCGGCATATATATTGTACGTGACTGGAAATGTCGGCTGCACAATTTCTATGCAGTCACGAACATTAAATTTTTGTAGCTTTCGCCACAACCATATATATATATATATATATATATATATATATATATATATGAGAGAGAGAGAGAGAGAGAGAGAATACAAAAAAAATATATATAAAAAGATTTTAATAGTTTCAGAACATTCTTTATTTTACCTCATGTTATTCATATTCGTCGGAAGGATAAACCAAAGACAGCATGAACGGAAAGTATAAACTCGTGCACATTCGTTTCGTGCTTACTGGCGACTCATCAGTAGAAGCCGATATTGCGCCCTCTACCCACTATATATTTGGGTGAGGAATGTGGGAAAATAGGACTGTACAATCTCCTTGACGAATGTGAACATCTGTATAAGTGAAGCTAACATCATATAAAGTCTCGACAATGCGACTTCAACGCTAACTCACTCTATATAGTATATATACCGAGTCTGTAAAGGATACCAACACTATGGCTATTGTGTCAGTACTCGATTCCAGCATTATAGTACCGAAATGGTACATGCTACTAACACTATGGTTGGCGAGTTGGTACATGGTACCACCATAATCGATTTCATTGTGTGGATTCAAATATGTCGTTTTGCCCAAATTCATTTCTTAAGGCACTGTGTAATCGTTAAAAGCTGTGTAAAAACTGAAACCTGAGCGCAAAAAAATAGCGATTGTTAGACGAAGGATGGGAAAATCTAAAATCAAATTGCGTTTACCTTGTCTTTGAAACTGAAGACATACACACACTGTCTTTATGGCTTCGTGCATAATGAAGCATTCTTTAGTTCAGGATACCTCACAAACTTATGTTTTGTGAAAGTTTTAACATTGTCTGGTTTTAAATTGAGCTCTTTGGAATTATTTCTTGTACGAAAATAATATGGCTTTTGTAATCGCTATGGGTGATGTGATGGATTTAGTTGTTGGCTATATGCGTTTTCTTTATTTCGTACCTCGGAATACTTTTTTTGTCTACTTTAAATGTGTTAACCATAAATCATAATTTTTTTAAAATCATTACATGACCGTTATTTGGATTATCCAAGAGAGTATAACTGTTGAAGTTACACATAACATTGGAGGCTTATGCTAACAGCTGTTTTTTTACGAAATCGATCAGTTTTAGATTATCAGTTCTCATTTACCTGTACACTTTTACTGTTTCTAAAAAAATTGTTTTACGCTTATGACAGTATTATTTCTTTCTAGTGTTTACGGGTTTAAATTTTATCCCAGATTACGGTTTTACTATGAATTGTTTTGGCTTTCCGTGTGATTAATAAATAACTCTGTGCGTCATAACATTGGAGAGTCAGGCAGATTGATGTGTTTCTACAATTGATTTTCTTTTTATGTTCGGATATAAAATGTGTAATGATGTGGATAAAGTAAGATATTTAATTTATGCTCCTCATTTACGCTGAAACACCATGGTACTGGATCTAGGTGACACCTTTTACCAATTTCTTATAATTTCTTTGTATTAAATGACGGCGCTGGGTATTCATACTTTTTTAAATTGGAAGAACCAACATATATGCTTTAATCTACCAAATTATACCTCTTTTCCAGTGGTTAGTATGCATGATGTGGAAGCCTTCGCAGGGAAAGGACGAGTCAGCACCCAGTCACCACGAAGACGAATTCAATGCGTACATAAAAACGGGGACCAATTAGATCTTTGCGGAATTGATAGCAAAACTGACACCCACGAAATTAAACCGTGGATAGCTAAATTGCACGGCGCAATTAAATACAACAACGTTCAATAGATATTTTTATAAATGATTTAACAGTTTGGGAACGCTCAAGTAGAAACTACGTAGAGCTTAACATTGCTAATAAAAATTAATCAAAATCCTTCCATAATTATAGATTAATGGCATACCAAAAGGTTGTCCGGAACCATATTCGTGGGGGCTAGTTTTTCTGTTTTGTCTCTACCATTAGACTCCTCCAACGCTATGCCGAGTGACGTTACTTTTAGGCTTCTATTACTGTACTTTGTTAGCAAAAAATTTTCTCGCACTTTTTTAAATATTGCAGTCGTGTTTCTATATCAGTGCATGAATTGAAACGATAAGACAAAACGTTCATTCTATTGTACTGTCCAATTATTCCCTTCGTGTAGACTCTAGTCTAATGTTACGCTATTAAGCATTTGTGTATGTGTATGTGTGCAAACTATTCGTTAATGGAATGTTTCAAAACTTATTTTAAAATTGTAAAAATTTGCATTTTATCGACTTCGTTTTATTGGTTTTTGTCTTACATCTAGAATTCGACACCAGAGCTCTTTCTTATGCCACGAAATTGTCCACTGAAAAACCAAAAAGCAGAATTTCCGTGAGCCCCACTGACACTTATGAAAGACGGTCATTGCAAGTGAGTTCGTTTATTGTTAATTTTTCTCGATTTTTGATTTAGTACATATCATTAATGAAACTCATTTAATTTTATTTTTTATTCACTATCTTCAATATTGACTGATCAGTCCTGAAATTTTCAATTTCTGTTTCTTTGATTTTTATGAGCCTTTGATGAGCTTATTGAACTAGATTTACTAAACCAATTTTCTCACCCAAAATTAAGTGAATTATTAGCCAGGCTGAATATCTATTTTCCAGGCAACAAAGCAAGAATTTGATAGAATTTTATCAATCTCGTTAATTTGGGGCGCTTTATACTATCTTTAAGACGCTCTTGTATATATGACTTACATGTGCATATAACTACTCTAAAACATGGTTCAACATGCCGAAGAGGATTTTCTTAATCCCAATCTGTATTGTTTTTTGATTACTTCGTGCACAGTTGATTTATTAGACCCTCGTTAATATTTCGAATATTAATTTATATGATCGTTTGTAAAAGGCTGATTGTTTGAGTTTTTCCTACCTTGCTTTGTAAAGTACTGTAATTTTATTGGATCGTTTTTGTGGCGAATATTTATTACGTGATGTGAAGTAGCCGACTTTACCACTGGTACTAGACTTCTCATATAAACTTCTATGGCATTTGTTGACTGATACAGATTTTCACCTGTTTTTTTGTTCTTCATATGTATCAACTGTTAAATTGTGGACGACTTATTATTGCAATCCTACTAAATTATTACCGGTAACGTTTACTTCTGTGAGTAAAAAAGGTACAATGGGGTTTTATCATTCAATTTAGTCTTCATATTATGATTTTTTATACCAGTTCTCCATATTGCAAATTTAACTAAATTTTTCCATTGTCCTAGTCTGACGAAAGAAACTGCTTGGGTTCATTGGTGATAACAATAAGCCAGTTGATTTATCCATTCTTTTTTATTACTCTTTCAATTTAACGAACTCTTCTTTCGTTTGATGTTAATCTTTTCGGGGCTTGATTCTACTTTCAACAAAAGGAATAAATTAATTTGATTATTTAAGCGGAAATCGGAATCTCACGCTCAATGTGAGCTCCTGCAGTGTTTGTAGTTTTACCGTGTAAAAATTAGTGTCTCTCCACTAAACAATTCTACAATCAACTATATCAGCTAACAGTCATTTCTGCATTGGATGGCGCGAATTCTGCAACTGTCGCCAGTCTTCTTTTTAATTTTATTTTCTGTTAATTTGTAGTATTCATTGGTGGAATCGATTGGACTATTAAAATGTTTTAATGCGCCATGAAATTGTTTCCGATTTTAACCAGTATTTTCACGAAAACTTTACCGATCTGACTGACTGGGGCTTGCCGATCGATAGGACACAAACGTTTATTGCTTTAGGTTATAATTAATTATGCCAAATATGTTATTATTCAACCATTTTTTGCAATGATAATCTATAATGTACAATGATTGTGTACATGAGATTTGCCAAATTCTTGTAGAATTTAGAATGCTAAAGTCTAGTGTTAACAGTAATAAGAAACTCCCACTGAGTGACAATTATGTTTGCAGGGCTTTTGCAGAAGGGAATCCTGATGTTGGATTAAAAAAACAAAAGGATATTATTAATCGTGATTAATTTTGGATATCGATGCAGCGAAAGAACGTTTAGTAAGTGATCACTTTTACGACTGAACTAATTGAATCATGTCTGCTTCTCTATTTTCCGTTAAGAATGTAAGTTCAAGTATGAAAACGAACTTGTGAGTTATTATTAATGCGACCAAGCAACTGTGTGAACTGGTAAATTTATAGATAAAAAATGTTTAATATGATGATTTAGTAGATATTGTTCAGTGTTTCTATTATCTCCAGGCAAGATCATGTTTTGACTTAGGCTTCGATTGTAAACTGTGAGTATAATTTTAGTTACTCTGTGGTTTGAAAAAGCTCGACGGTCCAACAGCTGGTTCCATGATGCTTGTACACTGTTTGTCTTGGATACTACTGACATTATCCAAATAATGGTTGCACTATTGTATTCCTAGAAACAAATTAATTCAAATACAACCGTAATGAATGGCCGAAACCAGCATAAACAAAAAAAATTAATTTTTTACACATGCGATTTTTGCCTACCTCAGACGCATCAGTAGGAGCCGTTACTACGGCCAGTACCCACTATATAGTTGATCAAGTAATGTAATACAGATGGACGTTATAATCTCCTATATATTTGCGTATTCCAGCAGTAATGGAGTTAATTTCACATAAATTTATCGCTAATGCAACTAAAAAACCAGCTCGCAATATATAATATATACCGAGACTGTAAAGGGTACAAACACAATGGGTTTCAAAATGCCTAGTCGGTAAATGGTACCACCACAGTTGAATTATGTCATGATTATCGCGAAATGTAATAAATAATATCGTTCAAGATCAGAGTATATTGATTTTCTGGAGTAACAAATGTTTATAGCAAGTTTTAATTCTCAATTTTTATGAAATTTGCAATATCTTGAAATCCATTATCGGTAAACTATATATACGGTGAGTTGTCTTGTAAATCGTATTATCGATGTCTTTATATAAAATTAACTCAAATACTGCTTGAATATCCATTCCTATAGGGGATTTTATCGTCCAAATGTACAATATGTCTTGACTACATATATTGTGGGTAACGGACGTAGTACTGGCTGTTACTAATGAATCGCAGTAAGCACAAAGCACGTGCACATGCGATTATATTTTCAGTTCATGGTGGCTATGGCATCTTGGTTTGGCTCTTTTTGCACTAACTTGTTATTATGTTCGCAAAAACTGATGCATAAATGCTTATATGTTAGTTCTCCGCAACCTAAAATATACAATTATTCATAGTTAAAACATTTTTTCAGAGTTGATCGATCTTTCATTTGTTTGTCCGTGTTAACAATTATTTAAATCAAGGTTGCAAGCTTGATATTTATACTAATTCTATTGTACATCAGTTTTGCAGTATAAACTACGCATCGTATAGTGTATACAATGCAATTCATTCAGTAGACTGGTTTCGTCCATATTGAGATCTCGTCATGTACCCTCCGCGGAAAATTCTGAACAGTACTTGAAGAGTTCCCAATGCGCACGAAACTGGTCTACTGGATGAATTGCATTTTCTAAACTGTACGATGCTTAGTTTATACCGACAAATTTATATATAATAAGATTGGTGTTCATATCAAAATCGAAATCTTGATTTAAATAATTGGTTAAATAGAACGGTTTAGTCCCAATTTGGCCCTCCACATTATGTTTAGGTACATGTAGACATTGCTCGATTACTATGGCAAATGTTATTCGTCAGCCACATTGATTTAATCCATATTTGGTTATCCACAATATTCATGTATGTTAATTTGTACATCTCTCTCTCTCTCTCTCTCTCTCTTTTTATATATATATATATATATATATATATATATATATATATATATGTGTGTGTGTGTGTGTGTGTGTGTGCGTATGTGTTTTCTGCTTACGATATCTAATAAAATTGGTCGCAACCCTGACTAAAGTAATATTTTTAGATTTGTCTTTTCAGACTTGGTTTTTCGATATAATCGAAGCGTTGTTTTAATAAAGTTATACTCCTAATTCTCATAAATTACTTGTTAATATCCTTCCTTATTAGCTTAAATCAGTTTTTGATAATAATGAAGATTATGAAGATGACAAAGATGATTCTGCTGCTGATGCTGATGATAGCGATGAAGATGAGGACAACGTAGGTGATGGTCTTGCTGGAGATGACAATGATAATGACGATGTTGGAGATAATTTGGATAATTTTGGTGGTGATGGTGGTGGTGATGATGATAATGTTGATGGTCGTAGTTGTAGTGATGATGATGGAGTTCTTGGTGGTGATGATGTTGATAATTATGGTCGTGGTAGTGATGATGATGTTAATGAAGACGATGATGATGATCGTTGTGTTGATAATAATAGTTATGATGATGATGATCATGATGTCCTGATTGTGATAATTATAATGATGACCATGATGGGCGTGGTGATGATGATGATGATGTTGTTGATGGTCGTGGTGGTGACGGTAGGTTCATCCTTTCTTCGTTCTTTATTTTTTTATTTTATTTTAGGGTTGTTCTTTGTGCAAAATGAGCGTAGTCATTCTATCTCAATGATAGTATTTCTTCTTTTTAATTAAAAAAAATTATGCTTTTGTGAACATTTAGCCGATAAAAGTTAAAAATAAATGCCAATGTATGTATATTTTCACAATCCTGTGCAACTCATTCTTCCTCTTTAACTTAAATTGTAATGCTAATTTTTTTAAACGATTTTTAAGACAAATTTACCAACACTAGACAAAACCGTGAATTTCAAGCAATCTCTGGAAAACAAGAGCATTGATGCAGCACTCCTAGCAAAAAGAGGTATGTTCTACTCTAGCAAATATGAATTTGTAAAGTAAGTTTAATGTACGCCGTAACTCATAAAAAATGTGTGTAGTGGAATTGATAATTTAAAAATTATCCGAGTGTATGCGCTTATCAAAATTATAATAATATGATTTCCAAGTTCATAATTATTGGTTCGAATTTAGCTGGCAAGTTTGAAATAATTAGCAATCCATTTTTTAGCAAGCCGCGTGATATAGAAAAACGATCGTCAACATACACAGAAACGCACTAATAAATTCCATCTTGATTTTCAGAGTAAGATGGCAAATGAAAAAAAGAAATCAAACCGCATGATAGATATGATGTTTTGAAAATCATAAATTGGCTCTGGCTTATTTTAAGTTCACATACATTCTGATTACCTAGATGAACTATTCCACAATATAATGCTATCACGTTCATAATACGTTTGCATCGTTTGACGCTTTTATATGGTTGCTCAGGTGGCGAAATAGAATGTTTGAATCAATTATTTCTGATTTTAAAAGGCGTAGTTTTCAAACCAAAACAACGGAACACCAACGGCAAATCCATTAATGGTGATCTGAACAGAATTACGGTTGTCGAGTACTAATATTACATTATCGTCCGCATAACCATTATCGACTAATCAGTGGTCCGGGAGAACTACGAAATCCACATGCTGAGCGTACATAACAGTATTGTTCACAACATCATTTACCATTTTTATTTAATTTGGAAAGTGGCCGACTTTAACGAACACCACTGATAGTAGTAAAGTTTTGTGCTAAGTCGTTGTAAACTTTAACATAGCTGTAAGTTTTTTTGTAGAGAGTGCGTATAATTTTTATAAATTTAGTTGGTATAACACTTTTCGACAGAAAATTTAATAGAAAATCCAAATCCACTTAGTCAAATGCACCTTCGAAATTTAGAAAAACGGCGGTGTTCAAGAACTATCTTCAAGTTAAAACTATTATATATAGTATCTCGTCCCGGCGAGAATCCGACTTTTCTAGCATGTGATTCACATGTCGCGCTCATCGGCTCATGGCAATCGAATCAAATAACCTGGATACGACAAGAGTCCCACATATATCACGATGGTTTTTCTGAACATGGGATTGATAATCAGCTGATTCTAGGCAATCGCTCTGGTCTCATTCCATAAAATACGAAAACATTTAGTTAACAACCCTTATATTATGTCGGCACTCTCCTTATGTAATCGATCCGGCATCCCACTTACATCATCAGAGCAAAACGATTAACAGACTATGTAGGTTCAAAACTTAATAAATATGTTATGTACTGAAACCTGGATTTTTTATTTTCGCATTGTATACTTCGTCCCTGACTGACATTTCGACAGAAAAATTTATATGCATCAAGACCATGGATGTTGTCTGACATCAGGTTAAATACAATGGGATTGGTGCTTACTTCAAGCTCGCAAACTTGATTTAAAGAATTGTTACCACCACACGCCAGTCAATTATTGTGTAATTGTATTGCCTATATATGTGTATGTGGCAAAAGCTGTAAAAAGTTAATGTACGTGACTGCATAGAAACTGTGCAGCCGAAATTTAGAGTCAAGTTCAATGTATGGGAGACAATTAGAGGTGAGAGCCGCATATCTAATTGTGCTTTCCATACATATTCAATGCGTTTTGATCCTCGCTAGTCAGTTTGCCGTTGTACTCTGATGATGATCATGGAAGGTCGAAACGCGTCAGTGCGTTGCGACTGGCGGTAGTTTTGTTATGCGGTTCGACGACTGGTTAAATACAATGGAATTTGTGTTTACTTCAAGCTCGCAAACTTGATTTAAAGCAAAAGAAGACCGTGAATAGTTATCAGCTTTTACAATAACGGTAAACCTTAATCAAACAGACAATCATTGATTACGTATGTAGTGAAAATAATTAATTTAACCCAAGTTTCCGAAATTGAAAGAATCACCAATCCTCCTTTTATTCAGTCGCACATCAGAAAAACTGCCTCCAGTTTATAAGTAGCGACGCGTCATCATTATAGCAATCTGATATAGGGATATCAAAAAGTAATGAATATTTACTGTTTTAAAAGTCGAGATGCGAAAAAATCTCCTAGCTTATTCATATACATTGAAGTTGATTGGGGCATTTTCTGCACAATTTTTAAGCATTTACGATCATGAAATTTTATTGTCTCTCGATATATTGATAAAAGTGAAACAAAGAAACATTTATTGATTATCAAATATCCTGTTTGCTGCTAAAATATTCTCAAAGACTTTTCTGTCGTCATGTAGTGGACGAATTTAGCTATCACCAACGTTACGATGTTAAGTCGCTTTAAAGGTTCTATCAATTGTTGGATAATTTGCCTAAGGAACAAATTGTGCACTAGTAACTGCGTTTTAAATCAGTTGTAAGACAAATATCCGGCATACATAAATATTAAAGATGCTTTCAATAATAATTTTCCCACTTTTAAAGTTAAGCTCTCATTGGCATCGTCGAGTCAACAGATTCCACATCCTTTATCTAAGGAAGCGATAAACAGCCCGGAGAATTGGAGTCAATTTCTTTGGGCAGGCAAGAAGTCTGGAGTGCATGAACAAAACCATGCTCGTATATTGCCGGTAAGTAGTCCTCTTGATGCGATAAAATTATTTAGCAATGAAGCTGTGTGGAGAACCGACTAGATGCGTAGATGACAAAATTTTTGTTATGGCTTGTTATTTTTATATGAACAATTTTTTAGAAACGAGTGTCTGACTGTTTTTGAATCGAATGCAAATGTTCTGAATGCAATCCTCCGTATTATACATTATGTTATGTTTAATTTTTCTGAAAAAAAATTTTTAATTAATTTTGATCTTAAATGGCTTCCTGCTGGATTGTATATATATATATATATATATATATATATATATATATATATATATATATATATATATAATTTTTCTCGTTATTTATTAAAAACTGTCTTTTTCGTTTCTTATTGTTACATGTCATTGGAACATTAGTTATTATTACATTTTGTATGTCTGTGCATGATGAGGATGGTGATGATGATGTTACCCTCTAGGAGCAATATTTAAGTGTTCGACCAAGAAGCATAAGCTTGTATTAAAACTGAAAATTAAATGCAGTTGCGCAGCCTCGGTGGCGTAGGAGATCTTTTGCTTGATTCTGAACCAAACTTTTACGGTATTGATTCCGGGACGCGGTAGTTCATACCAAAACGAATGTTTGCACTACATGAAGAAGTCTGCCTCGTTAACGGATTCAATTTGCTATTTTATGCTGTATTTAGTGCAAACCGCCAATATACATACACACACACATATATATATATATATATATATCATAATTTACAAGTGAAATTTTATACAATTTATAGTTGTATTTCTGCTTACTAAGATTGAAATATATTATTTTAGATTCAAGAAAAAATTCTTACTTTCTCTTCCATTAAAAATAAGCATTTATTCGATATTATCGGAAAGTTGTCGCGTAGAAAATTTAGACGGAATAAATAGTTAAATAGGGAAATATACAATAATTTACATGCATTAAATCAAATTCAGGCCAAACTCTCGTACATAATTTTGTCTACATAAATCAGAGAGTAATAATGAAGTCTTAAGCTCACAAACATGATTTGCGGAATTGTCATCACCACATGTGTAATATACGCGTGGAGAAAGCTGCAAAGAATTTGATGTTGATGTCTGCATAGAAATTGTGTGACTGACATTTCCATTCAAGTTCAATCTGCACGACACTAAAAGAGGTGTCATCCGCATATCTAATTTTGCTTTTCGTATTTATGTATTGCAGTTTGCTCCTCTATAGTCCGTTTGAGGTTGTGCTCTGATAGTGACCAAATAAGATATAAATGCGTGTAGATTTGCTGTTGTGCGACGGGCTGGATAAAATATGTTTGGTTTTTTATCTCAAGCTCTCAAACATATTTAATGGCAATAATTTCAACATTCATGCAACCAATTTATTTATTTATGGCCCATTCTTTTATTGTACGAAACGCCACGTCTGATAGGCATATCTGCGAGCTTTATATGTTTGTCCAGTTTACCTGTTAACCGTTTAGGCGATCGGTATATGTAAGTTGATTACCACCTTACTCCTGTATAATTTCAATAATACTTTCGGTCGACATTATCGGCTATTTATTATAAATTGTTGGTAAATGTAGTGTGCGTATTAAAGCCTATGATTTATTCTTTGTTGAACCAAGAAACAACGTCTTCCTTAAAATGAATTTTCCGTTACACTGTTTTTCTCTAATCCTACTTTTATTTTTTTCTTTTCTATTCCTCTTTCAAATTTTGAATCAATCACTTGCTCAGATTACCCATTGGATATTCATTTCTTTCTTACTTTATTATATTCGTCAACCTTAAAATGTGAATCAACAGGTTTGCTGATTCTATAAAAATAAGTCAGGGCACTGCTCATTTATATTGAATTAGCACAAAACTGCTAAAGTGTATAGACGAAGTTGATTTTTGGTGATTTGTTTTCTTCGTAGCACATCGAGGAACGATAAGCAACCGTCTTTTACTTCATCGGACGTGAAACTCTTACTCTTGTTCTCTCTGCTGAAATTTGAAACAATGTTTTTTGTCACGATTTGCATTTAGTGTTTATTAGTAGCAATTAATTTTGCTTTCTGTTAGTGACTTTCCATAAAATCAAATTGGCAAATCTCCGTTAACAATTGGAAATAGTGGGATTTCTGTTGCCACACCATCCACCTGTTTATGTATTCCTTCATGCAAACGAAAGAGTACAGCAGTCATTCATATCGTACTAATTTTATGTAGAGTTTTGTCTGGCATCGGAAATGATTGTATACCTTGGTTTGAAGCACAGATTTTTCACATTTGTAAACAAATTTATCATATCAAGGGAAATCATCAAATCTGAAATGAGTCAGAGCTAGGATTATATGTCTATTCTTTGCGAAACGATTCAAGTATGCGAGCTTGTCCTTTGCAACAGCCACTTTGCTCATTTGAACGATTTCGTGAATATATTTAGTTACGTGTTTTTATGTTTAATGTTATTGCATATGTGAGGTGTTTTGTGTCCATTTTGCCTCTGTAATAAACTTTAATCGTATACTCATAAAAAGACTGATACATGACATGCCTTCCTTTCTAAACCCTTGTTCAAATCAACCTGCCTCAAAGCAACCTCCGCCACCACCTCCTCCACCGGCTGTGATCGATGAAGAATCTTCGGCTATTGTGTCTGGCGTTTTCCAGTCGATAGACTCATGCGTGTATGCTGGACCTGGTGTGTTATGTGGGCGGTCTTCTCTAGCCGATAACAGTTTTGTCAACAGCCCCTTTGATCTTTCTAACAGGTATTTTAAAGTAATGACAAAATAAATTTTATTTTATGAAACTTTCAGTTGGTAAGACGTTTTGCTAAAAAGATTTTACATGTGAACCTTCTTTTCGTTTCGTAATTAGTAACAAACTAATTCAAAATAGGACCAGAAGGATAAACCAAAGTCAGCATGAACGGAAGGTACTCTTGTTTTATTTGATCTTATTTGTTACTCGATGTGCAACACCTAATAAACAATTGCATATATATATATATATATATATATATATTAGTTCTCCACAAAAAAACAGTATCTAACTTCAATTCGTTTGTTTGCTTGCATTATTTTGCTTACATAAGATGTCAAAAGTAAAAATATTACAAATGTGACAACAACAGATATCACTAGTATATTAGATCCTTTATTTATTCATGAGTGTGGAGACCAAACTTGTATGCACTTTTGTATAAGGTGATAACTGTTATCGATCTGGGCTGGAGTATAAGGTTTTGCTGGAGATGCGGATGTTCAGAATATTTGTCATTCTAAATTCTAGTAGATATTATCGTGATAACAAGGGGATCTAGAGGTTTGGCACAAACTTTATATAATGAGTTTGCTCTAAATTCACAGTGATAACGACTTCATATGTATTTGATTCTTGTGCCATTGTAACCTGCATAAATTTAGCAAATTTCATTGTACAACTGTATCACGTGTCTTAACGGAATATAAATTGGGTTTGTGGCATATTACCGTGTTCTATAGGATGAGTCGCCAGTTAACACGAAACGCGTGTAGTCAGAAGAATGCGCCTTTTTTTCACGTATGTTTTCTATTTCCTTCTGGTTCTATTTTAATTAATTTTTATCTTTTTATGCCGCGATTTAAATATAATTTTGCATTAGTTTTTAGATTCTCGCGCCTTCCTTACATAAGTTATGTTATAAATTTATCTAAATGTAGTTATTACATGAATGTTAATATTTGTGTAAAACTTAAAATTTGCTGCACAACTAAAGAATGTCCTTTTTATTTGGTTTTGTACTTCAAACTATTTCAGTAAAATAATCATTAATTTCGCCAATTCGGATAACGATTCCTTCAATCAAATTTACTAAGTTGAGATAAACGCCAATATCATTCCATTAAACCTGTCGTACAATATAGCTAAACTGCCGACTGTCGCAAATGCTGATGCGTTTCCCCTCTCATGATTATCTTTTGAGCACGACGGCAAACTGACTAACCTGCAGAAATTCTAAATGCATATATGAAATATGCATAGTTGGTTAGGGGGCTCTCGCTCATAATAGTCTCGCATACGTTTTAATCGTGTTAAAATTTTGCTTGGGCAACCTTAATGCAATCAGGAACGTAAAATGTTTTCAGCTTTCATCATACGTGTATGAGTAAACAATTAAACTAGCCGTGATTGTGCGTTTAGTGATAACTCTCTTTTAAGTCAGGTAGAGGTGAAGAAATTTATACACTTGTTATTTACTCACGACCTAAATTAGCCACGTTTCTCACAACAAGCAATTTCTTTTATTCGTAGTTTTTTACGAGTATGCTATTCGTCATATTCCATAGCAATATGCATCATGTATGCATATATACCGAAGACGAAGTTTGAGCCATTTCCTACAGAGCCTCCGGAGAGACTGCGTCAATATAATTAAACAAACAAGGTTTTAATCTCTGGATCACTCATGTATCAGCGTATTCTCCGTTGTGCAGCCCAGGCAATTGCATTGCCATTGGCCTTTCAACATTTTTTCCATTTAAAACAATTAATTTTTCGTTGCTGAAATGATAGGCAAAGTCTGGTTGAATTTTGCATTTATTGTAATAAAACGTATTAGAATAATTTATTTATTTGAAGCATTATTTTTTTATTATAATGTAACATTATATCTGTAAATAGCAGTTTTCACAATGATAATAGGCGCTATAAAATACTTTTTGTTGATTTTTTATGTTTGTAATATCTTTCCTAGTGCTACTTGCCTATTTTTTGTTACCTTTGGCATAATTTAGTTATAACACGGAAAAAATGGAGAACGAGGTCGTCAAGTCTCCTCATCTAGATTCCCCATCAGAAGCGTACGAAAACATACTTCCCAAACTAGACTCATCGAGTTCGCCATTAAACTGCACAATGTCAACTTCGAATCCGGAGGACAAAAACATTACCAACAGTAACAAAGTGGTCCACCTTTCACTCAATTGCTCAAACCAATGTGAAATAAATACAACCCTGGCTATGAAATCTATAGAGGTTGAGCGTTTGTCTACGCAACCTGTTCTTTCTGGACAGAATTACCCTTTGTATACGTCTTCTATCAACATGGATCGCCTTTTGCCATACCTCCCGAGTTTTCGAAGTGCTGGCGATCAATTTAACACGAGTATACGAAAACAGTCTACGCCCTGTTTGGATGTTCAAAGGAAGCCAACAGCTGACACATTTTTAGCTGACTACATTAAATCACGAAAAACAAGTGGAGTAACTAATCCGAATGATACAACGGTGACTTTGCCTGGCTCACATGGATCTTTTCCGAATTCACCGGTAAATAACCCTGTTTCTTAGTTACTTTACTGATATTCTTTCCATATAGAGTTCACTTTTTACTTATTACATTCCTTTTGCTTGCTGCTGAAATTACCCGCTAGCTATTAAAACACATTCAGACAAAATTTCGTAGAAAGTTAGACTGTAATACAGTCAGAATTATCTCATTACCTGACCGTAATATAGAAGTACAATTAGACATCTGTTGCAGTGATTACACTTGAGACCCCGTAATAGATTTGTTAAAATGCTAAGTTAATTAGCATTAAATGGCCTCAACGGAGAGCGTGATTGAAGTAGCGAATGTGCTGCATAACGCAGATGGTAATCATCGAGAATTATTGATAGATTTTCTCCGCTAAAATTGTGCACAATATGAGGGAAAACTATTTAAATATTATCAAATAAAGTTCTGAGACAATGTTAGCTAATGAAATGAATACAATTGTACAAAAAATCGTGCATATTGGAGCTGTATTAGATCACACTGTTATTTTGAACACCAACAGAGTTAGCTTAGGGGATTGGTCGTGTACAATAATGGCGACCGACTCGTGTGGCAGCACAAAAGTAAACTCTGATAGTGTTTCCTACAGTTGTTACTAGTTATTTCCGGCCTCATTGGAATTTTTTTCTATTTTCTCGCAACCTGATTATGAAAAGCCTCAGTCGTGTTTCTTCACTGCGGAGGTAAATTTTTTTATCAGTTGCGTCGTTTGACGCATCGCAGCTCTGGAGTTGGTATTTCGTTCGGTCGCAGCCCGATCAGAATTCCCAATTGATCTGAACTCATATCAACTTACAGCAATGGTAATTGATACATTAACTAACTATGATTAGTTAGAAAAAAAGGTTATTAATGTTGATTTACGAAGTAGTAGCACATGTGTGCACTTGCACCCGCAAATGCTATTGAATAGCTGAGTCCAATCATAAATTTAAAAAATGCGTCGAAATACCAAAGGCATTTGAAATGAGAGAGCATGAAGAGACCAATGAGAGAAAAGGAAAATACAGCTAATCGCGAAAAGGCCTCATACATCAATGCCTACTTAAAGCCTTATTTCATAAGAATGCACAATTTTTTAAAAATAATGTTGAATATAATCGTTATTCTATTACACATTTAATCTTATACCATGAATAGTTAATTCCTCCGATAAACTCGGTCTTATTTTGCTGCTAATTTTTTAATACCTCATTGGCCTTGGATTCATAATTTTTTAATTCTTGATACATTTATCATATTATTTATTTATTTTATTTCAATAAACTCTCCTATTAACTTGGTTAATCTACTGCTATTACGTATGGAGAAATAAATTTAAAGCCTTCCGAACATATTTGGTGTCCAAATACTTGTGAATACCTACGTAGGTCAGATTATTGGGTCTTATACTCTCTCTTTCTAATTTAAATTGTGTGTATCGTTTCCCCAACCTCCGGCAAATTACAGACTATGCACAGTACTTCATATATCCTTGAAGTGTAAAACGGACCTATTCCTCCATTTTGGTTTTGTAGTTTACTGCAAAATACTTTTAGAATTAAAATAAATACATCTGTCTTGAATGAGGATATCACATTTGCCACAAGTTGTGTTTGACTCCTGTGCGTATTGTGTCAACCCTGAAGATGAGACTGGAAATGTAGTCTCGAAAATTTGGGAAAAAAACAATAGAAAATCTTTTTCCAACGTCATTTTTTGACAATCAGCTGATAGAAGGCTTAAAAAAGGGACAAGTGAGAACCCAACAATCGAGGCCAATAATCAGAGTACATGAAAATGATCAAAATTCAAGTTTTTACCTACCTAAAATTGCTATCAACTGTCCCGCACAAGACAAATGCGTTCAAATCCACAACAAGAAGGGCAGCACTGCGCAAAGAGATTCATCATTTAAAGATTATTTAAATCAAAAATACGACCGAACAATGTTTTTTTGTTTTAAAAAAGTTCTTTTATTATAATTCACTCTTGGCGTTATTATTTCAATACACCATCTTGAATCCTACGTTAATCTTGCGGTTTCTGCGGTTTTACATGTGTTGAATTTCCTTATTACTCCATCCTTGATCTTCTCTGTTGTTTCTTACGTGTATCCATTTTCCCTGAATATATCCTCAAGATTTCTCAAATCATCTTTTGAAATCTGTTACACTGAGAATTCTTAGAATGACTGATTTGAACTATAAAATCTGTAAATTGAGAAAACTTAAGGATACATTTATATGTACTTGTATATAATCTTGTATTGATTGACATGCAACAACTTACTAATTATGAGTGGATGTAGAGCGGTGTTTAATATATATATATATATATATATATATATATATATATATATATATACTCATATATAATTTTAAAGTTAAATTATTACTCAAACGTCTAGTCTAAAAATGGTAGTTCAGTTGACTTCATAAAAATGCTTACCTGATACTGCGAGTAAACAGTTGGAGATTCGAGACGTAGATAGATATAGCCGTACATATTTTAAAAGGTTTATGCCTATGTATAGGTACGTGTGCGTATTTGTTAAAGTAATATTAGAATTGGTCAATTGAAATTTGTATTAATGCTTATAATAGGGTGATGTGTCGAAGAAGTGAGTTATCTGTGGTGTTTTATTTTCTCCATTGTGTTATCATTTGTGTGAACATTGAACGAGTTCTGAGGATGACTTCAAGAACTAGAAGTCGAAACTTCAGTTCGACGCAATATAGTTTGCAACTTAAAAACTCTCAATACAGCTACAGACTTTGGTCCAGCAACTATGATCTGTGTAGCACAGATGCATCTGTGTAACGAATCTATATCTCCAGTTTCCCTAGATAAGTGTACAATATCTGACATTCAGTAGCGGCTTCAGCAACTTGCTCAGGTCGTGAGCGCCAACTAGCGGACAATTTAAAACCTACGCCCAATTTTACTCCAAACAATAGCAGGCATCGGTACAACACCGTCAACTTGCTAGACTGACTCAAATCTGTAACACTCAATCTTATAAGCAAGGCTAAAGCACTGTTCCCTACAATGAGAGGCGAGCAGGGGGCCTAACGACTAACATTTAGACCGATGGCGCTCATAAAGCTGCATTTATAATTGAATTGATTGGCAGAGCATTAACTAGACGAAACGAGGAATCGAAGCATAGATTAGCTCAAAGGTTTTCGTGGCACAGTAGCTTATCCTTCCAAAGCAGTGAAAATTTTTTAATATTAAAATTTATTTTGCGCTAGGGGCACGCAATATGTGCGCAAATCCACATTTATTTTGCTTAAAAAAATAGACACTGACAAATTTTAAAATAAAAATGATGGCGCGGGCGATAAAAATAATTCATTACATCGAGTTTTCAAACTCGAGGTAAAGTTCATTCCTATTGTGTCTCATCAGTCGCCCACATTTTAAACCTACAATATGTCACTCCTACTAGCGCGTTTTTACATTCCATGATCATCATCAGAGTACAATGGCAAACTGCCAAACAAGTATCAAACAGCAAATTGTATTTAAGCTATGGATAATCAGATATGCGTCTCTCACTCATGGTAGTCCTGTACATCTTGTACTTCACTAGAATCTTCGCCTTAAAAACTCTTTCCACGCACAGTAATTATCTTTTTGTAGATTTTACCTCATTTATATGTTAATAATTTAGGCAACGTTTGATTAAGCGAGCGATGTAATGAATTATTTTAATCTAGTTTACGACCTTGTGATAAGCACAAATTCCATTGTATCTAGCCTGGCGTATAACAGCAAAGTTACCGTCAGTCACAGGTACAAACGCGTTTAGACTCTCCATACTTATGACCAGCACGTGAAAAAAACTGACTAACGAAATTTAAACTGCAATGTATATATATATATATGTATATATATATATATATATATGTATATATATATATATATATATATATATATATATATATATATATATATATATACACAGTTTAAATCTCAATTAGCCGATTTCACGTACATTCATAGTATGGAGAATCTAAACGCTTTATATATATATATATATATATATATATATATATATATATATATATATATAGGCGAAACGATTAGGGGTAAGAGCATCATATCTAATTTTGCATTCCGTACGCATCCTTTGAGCCATGAGCTCCGTTATTTAGTTCAAAGTCATACTCTGATAGTGATCTTGCAGGGTCGAAGAGCGTCAGTACGTTTTACCAACTGTAGTTATGATTTTTTCTGCATTTGCTTAGATAAATGAGTTTGGTATTTGTCTGAAATTTTAAAATCTGATTTTAAGATTTCTTATCGGCAATCGCACAATCAATGATTGGTTAATTATATAACTCATTTATTTGTGGTGAAGACTACAAAAGATTTACGTTAATGATTTCATGGTAATTGTGCAACCGGAATTTTCAATCACATAAAATATTTGCGAGTTTATTTTTGGTGAGAGACGCATACATTTTTATCTATTCCTTATATATGCATTTGTGTTAGGTCTTTAATAGACTCGAACCTGGGCAGGTTCGAGCCCTGTCCGCTTAATATTCTGGCTAGTACATGATAAGTTCCTAATAAGGAAAAAACCGGTCTAATTCTGCATTGTTTACCGCGAAAATTTTGTGACTGTGTATTTTCCCCTTTCCGTACCCGGATGCTACTCGTAAATACTTCATTTATGAGAATAAGTATAAAAATAGGTCTGACATGTGAAAAGAGAAATTGGTATATATTACTATAGTTTGACATGGATGAGTGATGCACGTACAGTTAATTATATGTAACTAGTTTCCTTTCAGTCCGAAACAAATGCGCGTACACACACGCTTATCTAGTGAATCGCCAGATGTTAGATCACTATAATTTCACTTGGATGAGTGTACACGTGCAGCAACTGATTGCCTTTCGACCCAAACAAACGCGAGCACATACACATAGACATGGTATACGCTTATCTTGTGAATCGTCAGTAGGTTTTATTAGATCGCTGTAATTTAATTTGTGAAAACACGGTTATGCTTAAGAGATCTACATATAAGTATAAATGAAAGAGTTTAAATTAAATTTACCTTCTGACTTAATAATTGTCAAATTAATTGTGGGACGTGCTTTAAGCTAAGGAAGAATTCTGAAATCAGAAACCGAAATCTCCGGAATAAATTTTTAAAAAGTGGATGCAAACACCTTGTTGGGAACAACAAGGGCCAGATAATTAATTTATTTCCTGTCTCGCAACATGGTTCGGTTAAAGAATTTTAATGGTGTCTGTTTACATACAGTTTACTTCCTCATACAATTTGCCCCTCCTGGTTTCCAATTTATTAGTTTCAACATATTTTTGGTAAATCATTATTAAAGCTCTTCCGGAGTCCATTCTGCGAAATTCTCATCTCTATTTTTATGCATGCATTGATAGAAGTTTTTATGCATGCATTCATATACGTGTGTATGTATGATTGTATGTATGTATGTATGGAATAATTCTCATATAGTCTACGAAAATGTGACTTCAATGCCAACTCAATGTATATAAAATTTACCGAGTCTGTTAAAGATACCAAATATATCGATTTCATGATATTCTAATTTTCATCAAAATTGAGAATTACAACTACTTTCGAACATTTGTTACTCCAGAAAGTCCTCACACCCTGGCCTTGAGCGATATCAGTTTTCAATTGTTCCGCATTATTCACTCAAATATATATTTGATAAAGGACGTATTACCGGTTTCTACTGATGAGACGCAAGTAAGCACGAAATGATTTTGCACATGACACTACACCTTTCGTTCACGCTGATTTTGGTTTATCCTTCTGGTTATATGTGAACAGATTTGTTACTACGTGCGTTTAATTATATGTCTGTAATTTTTGCCTTAATGTTGCACTATATAATTTAACAGAAATTGACTGGTCTGTAGATAGATTTATACGTTTCGCGGACAAGCTTGAAAAATATTCTCACTGAATGTCTGCTAAAAAGTTGCAAAATATTTACTTTATTTGTCCTAAACTTTACCGGTGTAAATTGTTACATTACACATTAACCTGTTAATGTGTTTATAAAAAGAATTCCCCTCAATCATTAGTGTTTACGCATATATTTGTCTAGAAAATGTATTTTCTTTTCACTGTGGCCTTTTATTATATTATGAATTGATGAATTGAAATTTTGGAAGTCCAAATATCTTTAAAAAGGTTAGGACAAACAAACTATATTTAAAATGCTAACTTAGTTTACTTAATTAAATTTTCCTGTTACTAAAATGTCCAAATAAATATGATTAATACAAAGAAATCTGTCATAATGATAAATAAAATATTCGTGCATTCAATGAGACAGTAAGATAAAATTAATAAATTACGGTAAATACACATGATTAAATATAGACCAGCTTTAAATATCAAATACTAATGATTAAAGAACAAAAAAACATATTAAGCATTATATCACATTCCAGATTGACATTTTCTGGCTAGACCTGACGTCTAGTTCAGAAATAATCATTACACAGACACGATATTTTCTCGAGTAAAACTAAATTTTTAAAAGCACGAAGTTATTTTTTTCTAAATTATTAATATTAAATAGTAACAGAGAATTGTAAAATAATTAACAAATGTGCGTGTATAATAATAAAAGTGGTTGGTGCAGAGTGTAGGTTACGAGTATTTAATTCTTAATCCGAAGCTACCATGGTGACCTTTCAAAGAACCGGGTTACAGTACGCCCAGCCTATATTAAAAACAAGTAAATAATAGCTAAAATGAACCAAGATGACCTGGTTTTTTAATTTAATACATGTCAAGGAACATTATGGTAGACTTTAGCAAAACATAAGCGATAAGCCTATCTGAATCATTTGTAATGATATTTGTTCATCTGTACTGATTGTAAGGTAAACCTTTTCATGAGGCATGGTTAATTCACGTCGCCTAATGAATGTCGTGCAAAATTCTCTTGGTATTATAATGTCGCCAGTTAACTCCTGACCACACCGATTGTAGGCTTTTCTACTTCGCTTCGTCAAATACTGCAGACTTGCTTGACCTGTTGGAGCTTAACACCGTCTACATATCACATGGACCGTTGGCTTCGTGGCATGTTTGTTGGACATTCTCTAGAGACAGTTCCTGTCATGTGTTTTCAGCACGAAGCCGGTAAGCTGTGTAGCAAGCTATTGGCTGTGTGACGACATCATAGAATGATTTTGGTGCGCATGCTGCCTTACATTCGAGATATGTAGATTTTGAGCCAGTATTTGTAACAGAATAATTCGTCTTTCAAAATTTGATAGACTTCATGAAAATGACCTTATGCGATCAAGTTGCACGTAGACATTAGCAAATCATTTAGTTGATGATAATTAAACTGAACGGTCATATATTGTCTACAAAATTGTTGCTAAGCTTAAACGGAGATCGTTGAACGTTTAGACGTATTATTCCCTTTCCTTGTAAAAAGACTGTATCTCCAGAAGATAATTCATGTAATTTTCATATTTCAATTAAATGAACAAAGTTTACTCCTTTGATAAAAGCAATATTCTATTAAAACAACGCACAATTAATGCCTTCAACAGGAGCGATATTTTTATTAAAACACAGTACCAATAATTAGTCCTCGTAAAGAACAAAAATATATATAACTGAAAAATATGGGTCCATGATTCATGTTACATTTCGGCGCCAATCTAAAAGGTCTTCTCTAGCCAGATGATTGTCAACAATTCGACCAAGCCTTCCCTATCTTTACGTCTACTTTATGTTGTCACCTCAGTCCGCTGAATGCTCTATATCACTACGATATCAAAATTATCGTGAGAAAATCAAAACACAAAGGGAATAACACCCAAACGCATATTGAACTATTTATCGTAGTATTATTAATTAAACGTGCCTATTAGTAGAATGACCAAATGAATCTGATGAACACGATAAAAGCCCATGGTAACCACACGGTAAAAAGGCATTCATTATATGAATCATAGTGAGATTAAATTAGTAAGTTCTGGTGAGCACAGTAATGATATGTACTTAAATGCTGCCCTAATATCGAACTTCGAATAAAAGTGATGGCACGTGATTAATGTAGACCAACTTGAAAATATGAGTTCATAATGATAAATGAATAGAACAATATGATAAGCATTATATCACATTCTGAAACAAGATTTAATATACCAGACCGACATTTGTTATCCATACCTGACGATTATATCAGAAATAGACATTTTGGAATGTCGATATTTTTCCGATTAAATCTTAATCCAGAAAAGCACCCAGTTATCTCTTAAACTAAAAGTATCAATATGAGAAATAGTCAGTGAAAATTATAAAATAATTAAAATAGCGTGTGCCTATTGAATGTAATGCCAAAAGCTCATATTAAACAAGCCTGTCCTAAGTGCAGCTTGTGCGGTTTGAGTGAAATTCCATACATGCATGGTTTACCTGTTTTATAATTTTTATCATTTCCCATGGTAGAAGATAAGTAGAGAATATATGATTTATTGGGCGCCCAACGATATAATGTAAGGACGAACACAATGTTGTCCTTTCACATAGTTAGTATGAAGCAAATAGTCCAACACATCTAAATAGTTAATTAGTATCTTGCCGCTCTGGTTTCATTTAGCTTATTTCACATAAAGATTATGAGCTTAGACGCACCTACCTAAAGAGGGATAGGTGGGAATTACAAACTATACGGATTGAGGGAAAATTGCACTTGTTTCATTAGTTTGATTTAAAAATTGTGATATATTGTGAACCGAAGAAAGATGCCGCCAACTTCATTCGAAATATGTCTAGCAAAAAAAACAACTGGAACACAGTCTTTATTGGTCACAAGACAGATGCGGTAATTTTGATAAATCCAGTCTCACACTTTTGTGCATTCTTTTAAGCAGTATTTAAAATTGAATTACTGCAGCAACACCGTCAATTTGTACAATAATTACACGCCTTGTAAAGAAGCAACTCTTGATGCAAATGTCAAATATTTCATTTTTAAAGTCCTGTTTGAACTACGGTATTACTTTTAAATGGTTTCGGTTTACATGAAATTTTAAGTAAAATGCGTATTATATGTCTTTTAAGCATGTCCATTTTATGATTAACATTAACACGTCGGTTCGTGATATAGATTAGGGCAAATTTCTACTTATTAAGGAACAATCTGAATTTATATCTTTATGTTTTGCACACAGATTATTTTAAATGTTTTGATAAGTTTACCGAAATTGCTCGTGATTGATAAATTGGAAAAGTAGGAATTATAAATGATATGAAACTGACCGATTTCGGAATTTACAGACCTTCACAAAGTAGTGCTAATTTAGTCTTTGCTAAAAGTATAGTGAATCTATTAACACTAAATCTTAAGTTAAAGCAAATTTAAATCCTTACCGTGGTGTGAACATGGTAATTAAAAATGAATAATCAGCTATAAATGAGGTCATTTCAGAGGATATTAAAACGACGCAAACTCTTTTAGGTAAGGATCAGGTTGCATTTTAATTATACGTTGCTAAATATTTTTAACAATTCAAGAGCATATGTATTAGCCCAATCATAAAATTCAGCGTCTCATAATTGAGTTAATATCGAATAATTTTATATTTGTAAATGACGATAAAGGAGGAGTTACGGCTCTGGTAAGTCAATTCGATTATTGTAATAAAATGTGAAAATAGTTAAATAATGCTTAAATATACAATGAAAGAACAAAAGGCCCAATTGGTAGGTTATAGGGGCTAGTAGAATTACAAAACTATAACTCTATTCTTAATTTAATACAAGAAGCAATGATGAAAACCTATATAATAAAACGAACATTGGTTGCGCTGATTGCGATAACAATTTTTTTAATCGAGGTTGCGATCTTAATATAAAAACCTGATCCAATATGTACATACATATGCCAGTATAAACTAAGTATCGTATAGTGTGGGAGAGGCAGTTCACCCAGTAGACCGGTTTAGTACTTATTGTGAACTCATCATTCACTGTCCAGAATTTAC
Source organism: Eudiplozoon nipponicum (assembly GCA_029291075.1). NCBI lineage: Eukaryota > Metazoa > Platyhelminthes > Monogenea > Mazocraeidea > Diplozoidae > Eudiplozoon > Eudiplozoon nipponicum. Next base: position 34,548 of record JAQBSW010002444.1, on the reverse strand, counting down.
TGCGGACAGGGTTAGAACCTAGACACGCCTGCTTCGGAATCTGATGCGCTAACCACAGAGCCACACTGCCGCACACTTTGACTGGTTTCGTCCTTAGATGAAACTCGTCACCTAATTTCCAGCGTTTTCGCCGAACAGAGTGGCTCAGTGGTTTAAGAACTAGATACCGAATCAGACGTGCCAAAATTTAAGTCCTGTCCGCGCAAATTCTGGACTGTACGTGATGCGCTCTCAATACGGACAAACGGTCTACTGGCTTTATTGTCTTTTCCACATAATACAATACTTAATTTATATCGAAAAATGTATGTATATAATGGTTCAGGTGTTTATATCAAAATCACAACCTTGATTAAAGTAATTATGGATGTTGTAATAAAATTTAATCCTAATTTGATATATATATACATATATATATATATATATATATATATATATATATATAAAAGCTGATATAGCGAAACTATGTCGTTAGATCATGGTATTAATGAACCCTGAACTCAGCAGGAAAGTAAAATCAGTAGCTTTAAAGTACCATATAAAACCATTATAAGACAGTTCCTTTACTTCGGCGTTAGACCAAAAAGAAAATTGAACGCTTAGAAACGCCAGGAGTGTATGAAATTCTACAAATGGATTGTAGTCTCAGGTATGTGGGTGAAACAATGCGTCAAATCACGTTAAGAAAAGGAGACCATAGAACTGAATGTAAGTACGGACATGTTACTTGATCTGATCTTGCCCATTTTGCAGTGAAGGCGGGACATATAAATTACTGGAACATTTGTAGACGCATAGAGGTATGTAGTAATAATAGGATGACGAGATTGATTAGAGAATCTCAGGAAATTAAATCACGAGATGATGCTTTGAATAAAACAGATGTGGAAAAATCGTTAGTTTCAGGCTAGAATATAGCATTCACTAATGGTTGAAAACGACAATTCAACAAATCGGGATACGAATCTAGCTCGCTCAAAAGATAAAAATAGGCTAATTAGTTGGTTTATTACCTCATTACTGGTTAATCAATTATTGTGAATACAATCCTTCAAATGGTCATCCTTTAATTTTTCGTTTATTGTTTACGGTTCATAGTGAGTTGAACGCATATTAAATGAATTTTTACTGTTGTCCTCATATTGCTTATTATTTCGTTATTTAATTTTCATAATTTTCCAGAATTACTATTACTTATTGCATTTGATATCATAATAAGGCTTCTTTCTTTATTAAATCTGATTAATTACCTGAATAGGATTTCTTTGTCTTACCTCAACCTATTTATTGAGATCGCTCTGGTATTACATCATTTCAAATGTTAATAATGAAATAATTAGTTTAACAAGTACCAAATGTAATTTAACATCTATTGACTGCAATTTCAATTTGTTGAAGGTACATGTTTATTAATCATATTAAACTGTATAAATTTTAGTAATGTGTATAAACACATACATATGCATGCCGTGCGACTATTTAATGATATGACAACGAATGTTATTAAAATGGCAGTTCTACGTACAAATCGAGAGACTTGAGTGATATTTCACACGTGCTTTGTTCGTATCTTCAAATTTTTATCACACCTTGGCATGGGGTATAAACAATCTATTTGATTTATTGGGGTCCCATTCATGTAATGTGAGGGCAACCACAAGTTTGCCATTTAACATGGTGAGTATGAAAAAAATATTTCAAAATATCTAAACTGTAAATTCTTATCTAGCCGCTCTAGTTTCTCTTAGTTTATGTTACATAAACGTTATGGAAAAAAACGCCCACGTGACACTCACCTACCTTGAAATTGGTCAGTGAGAAGTATAAATGATTTGGCTAGAGGACACATCGCTCTTGCTTCATTAGTTTGTTTTTAGAATTTGTGATGTAGTGTGGACCGAAAGAGAATGCTGCCAAATGTACCCAAGTTAACTTCAATTAATAAAGTAACTGGAACTCATCCTTTGTTATACACGACACAAATAAGTTAAATTATAAAAATCCAGATTTGCAATTGTATTCGATATGATATTATACTTTTTATAAATATGCCTCGTGTTTTTAAATTTGATTTCTTTTATTTAATTAACCTGACTGGAGGTAGTCTTGCTATTTTGTTTGAAGACTAGTCAAATGCAATTGGATTGGTGTTTACTTCAAGCTCACAAACTTGATTTAATTAATTGTTACTGCCACCCGCGCAATCATTGATTGTTTAATTTTATTACCTATATAATTGTTTGTTTGTTTTAAAATATGCCTCGTGTTTCTGGACTTGATTTCTTTTATTCTATAAATCTAAATGCCTCTACTCCTGCCGTTTCTGATCATTTAATCAATGCTTACTCAATTTCCTACTGCTTTTGTTACCTCTCATCAATAGTTTTTCTTAATTATTTAATTTTTGTTCAGTTCAATCATCAAATTTAGCATATCCACGATTTTCTTTTGTAATTTTTTGATTTGCTCTAGTATTTCTGCAATAATCATATTGACACTCCCTTCCAAACACACCATATTTGTCTCTATAATAGCTGAGTGCTGAGTTTTTCTGTTACTACGAAGGATTCCACACCTCCAAAAATGTTGGATTATCTAATTTTTTCAGTGGTTAGTACTAATGGGATGGAAGCCATCGGCGTGACTGGACCAGTCAGCATTCAGCCATCACGGAAGTTGACACTACGTGTACTTGGAATTAGAGGATCAATCTGATTATTAAAAATAAACTAGAGGAAATCAAATAATCACAAAGAATTAGGGATTAGTTAAACCTATTTTAAATTATGTTTGATAGACTGTATTCATGGATTGATCGATTTGTCTTTATTCCTATGTTTACCGGTTTATGATGGGCTGTTAGATATGTCTTATACCATGGCGTACGAGCTACTCTCATTTGTACTCTTACTGTTTATCCATATAAAAATTTCTCTTCAAAAAAAAACTGTTACATGATCACATCTATAATGTAAACAAACATCTATCATTAACATGATATAGTTTACTATTATTGTGTGCATAAAAGCACTAAATGCGTTTTAGTCGCATGGAGCTTCATTTTATTGTTATCCGTTTCCGTCGTGTAAGTTTTTTTCTAGCTTCCACAATTTTCGCGTTTACTGACTTTGTAACCTAGTGTTATCTAGTTGTGGGGTTTTCGCATTTAGCTTCTTAGAATGTCAACGATCTAATGCTCGGAGCTTACATATACGAAGTCATTCTTTAAATTATCGCCATAAAGATTTAGAAAAATTAGAATTATTTTATAAAATTAACGTCTTCTGCAAACATTTGTGATCTATTCCAGACTAAACTTTTATTTTTTATTTATTCAATTTTAAAGTATCCACTGAGCACTTCAATGCCACTCAGTAAAACTCCGCCAGACAACTTGTTCCTACGTCGACGGATAAAATATCAAATGTTAAAGTCATCTGCTATGGCGTCTTCAGGTGGTAGTCAGGTAAATCTGGTTTTTGCAATATACGAATTTGAAAAATAAAATTTAACTGTTTCTGTACTTTAATTCGGCATCCAATCTTAAATATCTCGGAATAACAATCACTGATCTGACGTATAAATGATAACTTTCCAACCAGTACAGAACGCGTGGTTATACACTCTGAAGAGTAGCTTGTCGGGCGCCCCTCGTATCTCCGTTATTTTCCGAATCCAATTAACGGCGTTGTTATTGACGCAGTGATCTTTGGATATTGTTACGACATCGACACTTCAACACATTGCTTTGACGTGGTTGCATCTCATTTGTGACTGAATAATCACTACTATCGATAGCTTCAGTTTCGATTTATTCAAGTTTGCAGGCATGTAGTTAAAAAATTCCAGCGTATTGCCGCCGTTAGGATGGGGAATCCGTTCTATTTCAGTGAAAAGATGTCATTGGTGTACCCATTAAACAAAATGGTGACACTATCTCAGGCTGACTAACTTCATTCATTTACACTTTGCTGCATCAAAGAAACTCATTGTTAGTGCCAAAAATATGAATCCTAAAGTTCGACATTGGTAAATTAGTCAGACCGCATTTGCTTTAATTTGCTATTGTGAGTATCGTACTGGGTGTTATAAATTATGAGTCGGTACGCTTTTTAATCATGTGATAAAACTGTGAACGACGTTTGGAAACGTGTTATTTCGAAACGTGTTCGAAACTCATCGCTTATTCACGTGACAGGGCTTTAATGAACGTCAGTTTTCTATTGCAGTCGTGCACATTAGACATTAGTATATTGGTTATTATTTATTCATGGTTTGTGTTATATATAATATAAGACCATAGCATTAACTGCTCTTATCAACATTTATTATACCATTCGTGTCTGCTTTAATTACAATTATATGTTTTGAACCCTTGCATATATACCATGTAAGTACTCTTTCTGAGCCTTAATTCGTCGGCGTTTATTACATGATAAGGAATCAATAATATGAAATATATTTGCCGTCTGACTGTCTTACAAATCTTGATCAAATATAAAGAGGGTGTGCGGCGTAGAACCAGCTCTTACTGATGAGTCGCCTGTATGCAAAAAACGAATTTGTTCATGAGATTATACTTTTCATTCATTCTAGCATTGGTATACTCGTCTGATCCAATTTGAATTTGTTTCTATGTGTGTAATGCCTAATACCAATAACAAAGAAACTCCTTTTATACGTTAGAATGATTTGTTAAATTAAACAGTGGGACTGTTCCTATATGGTCGAATTTATGTCATAAGTTGCGCACAGAAAGTGTGAACGCCTGCTACAAAAGAGATTTGTGTTTACATTGTTAAATCTATATTCATTTTGACACTGGACAATGTTGCGTAAATGTCAATAAATATTTCCTTAACAAAAAAAATTAACATGATTAATAATTATTTAGAATTTTTTCTCTGTGATTGATTTGTACGTTGACCGTCAATTTTAAGTTCGTACGCTGCTGTGCCTTTCTTTGTTGTAGCTTTACATGCATTCTTCTTCTTCTTATGACGTTTCTGTCGTATTATTTGTCTTATTTTAATTTCATAGGCTGAGGTTTATGTCTAACGAAAGGTATGTCTCAAAAGGGCTGGTGGCTTACAGTCAGACTTCAACGAGCACTATACAGTGGCCCTTGCTCTCCGCTAGATTCCGACAATTTTTTTCTCATCCGATATACTTGTATATATAGTATTGATAAAATTTGGCATGATTAAGTTTATGTTAAAGAAAATACGTGTCCGAAAATATGGGGCTGGTCTATCTTTCTTCCGATCTAAATGTGCGTGCTAGACGTCGAGATAGCGACTCTAACAAAACGTTCAATAGTGGCCAAATAGAACCTGGATGTTCGCAAACGCTGCTTATGATTACTGATGTTGCCTTGACCTAATGCTAACTTGGCCATGATGGTATTGTGGAGAGGTCTAGTTTGCTTCATTTCTCCGAGTTATCCTGATAAATTTACTCATTATAGCTAGGTATTCTTTCTCTCTCGTACATCTCACTAATAATTTGCCTAAATTGTTATTTCTATTGTTATTTATATATTTTTTCACTTCTTATGGTTATATGGCAGTGAAACATTAGTCACTTTTGACTTTTGTATGGCTGGGCATGATGGTGATGATGATTACTGACTTCTGAAAATCAGTTCACGGTGATTAGAACAAGCAATGAGTCAGCATCAATTTAATAAAGTAATGAGTGTTGTAGCCATTCCTCTTCGACAATTCGCTAGCACAAAACGAGTCTAGCAGTATGCATAAATTTTGAGCTACGGATTGTGTTCTTATGGTAACGATATGAGGATTCTACTGTTCTACATAACTGCGATACTATATGTAGTGCTGAACTAATAAATATATATATATATATATATATATATATATGTAAAATTAAAAAGTATGGGCATTATATAGATATATATATATATATATATATATATATATATATATATATATATATGTGTATCTTTGTAGCGCACCTAGTAACAAATTAGTTCAAATGAGACCACAAGGGTAGACCAATATCTGCATGAAAAGAATTTATAATCTTATGTGTACATGATAACTGGTGACTCATCAATAGGCAAGGGTATTACGTCCTATATATATATATATATATATATATATATATATATATATATATATGGTGATTTGGCTTTTAAGTCTCATTGTTAAATAATGTACATGAAGATAGTTCTACTGCTGCAAGTTTGCACTTTCGTAAGGAGATTTTACTATCTAATTTTCCTACATTCCTCATCAAAATATGCAATCGATATAGGGCGTAATACCGGCTCCTACTGATGAGTCGGCATTAAGGACGAAACGAATGTACTGACTGGTTTATCGTTCTGAAATAATTATTTACTAGGTACGCAATACCTAACACACAATAGCATTTATATTAGGTCTCCGTAACAAATAGTATCTGACAATTGTAAGCACATAGCTGTGGGCTTAATATTCACCTGAGCGGATCTGTTTAAATACATGTTGTCAATTTACAGCTAAGTAGCACATTTAAGTTTAGCTATCTGAAGACTATCATCGAACTTCATTTAGTAGAAATTTCTTAAGAAAATAATGAACACATTAATTGCATGAGTGAGCTACGGAGGGGCTTCGAACCGTTCTTGTAAAAGACTGGAGCCGTTCACACAAATTTGTGTATGAACAATTATATTGCTGAAACAGGCCAACTTGTCAGTATACTAGGCTTAGTGTTGGCAAACTTTTCTTCCAAAGCGCCATTATTTTATGAACTTTTTTGCGCAATTGGGTATAAAAGTGGCTGAGTCGTCCAGGAAGGCAATATCGGGACATTCTTAACTACGATATATTTCAGGCCTGCGAGATTGTGAATTAATGTTGTCCATTTATCCCATCTCCGGTTAAAATAACCTAAAATGTCTCGGATAATGTATCTCCTGTTTCATGATTATGCCTGAGTCTAAAATCTGTGTTAACTCATAATTTAAATTGATGTATCTCTTCATTTTGACTGAAACGCCTGATATATTATACATTAGTTTAGTGAAAGTAAATTTGGTTTAATTTAGTTTTTTTGCGAGGCATGCACAAACCCTATTCGTCAGTTTCTTTACATGTTATTTAAAAGTATTTTCCCGGTGAAATGTTGGGAGATATTGTTGCTACCGAAATCTTGCGCAATGCGTAGAGCCTTTCAATTTCTTGCCTTGAAAGTAATCGGAAATCTGCATTGTTTAGAGTGTAACTTTTGTGGTTATCTGACTGCTGGCTTTTTAATGTTCATAAGTGTATATTGCTTAGATGTAGATCTCTTAACGAGATCGAAGAATTTCTCTGGTGCTGATCCCACTGCCTTTAAAATTTGACTGCCAAGGAGACTATAGAACTACTTAGCTAGGTGAACTCTTGGATGTGGAAGCTTTTATATTCCGTTGACAGAATAGCTGGTGATAAACTATCAAATCTAAACAAACGGTTTGAAGACGTTGTACAATCATTGATCGCATGGTTGGTAATCCCATTATATATTTACATTATTAAATATAAACAAAGCATTGTAAAAGATACCGAAGGAAATTTATCCAGTATACAGGTTTCTTCTATATTGGTAACTATTCAAATACCGCCCAGAGTCTGTAACTCTATACTCTGCACTACTTTGCCGCTCAATACACAATTTTCAGTTATATATTTCCGTATGTGTTCGCTCAAACTTTCCTTCACGTGGACCCTGTGTGACATCTATTTATATATAAATTTCCAACTAGAAGTACCCGAAATGTCCTTCTAGGACATAAACCACGCTACCTGTGGAAGCGGTATTTTATTAAAGAGTTATCTGATTAAATAATCATTGATCGCGCGGATGTTAATAAAAATTGTTTAAATCATGATTGCTTGTTTCGTTTAAAAACCACCGGCATTCTATACATATTGGTATAATTTGTAAATGACAATTTGTCCTGTAGACCGCTTTTATCCATATTGAAATCTCAAACTTTTGTTCATAGTGTTGCCGCTGACAGGCTGCAAGTCGGAGCGCTTTTTTATTGGAGACTGCGTCACCCTGTTGCTCGCTTAACACAACTTTTAGTTAAATACTAACTTATATTTTGGTCAGCTATTCCCTCGTCTGGCGTCCATGTGGCAATTTTTCAAACCTAATTTTCAAACAGGAAACGCGCTACCTGGTGAAGTGAAACTTATTCGATAATTCATATAATTAAAGAACCAGTGATAGCGATTGTTTAAATCTTGGTTGCGATATTAACGTAAAAACGTAAGCCATTATATACATTTGCGTATTCGTTGTTGTGCACCTAGTAACAATAACCAGAGGATAAATCTAAGATTGCATGAGTGGAACTCATGCACACTCGTTTCGTGCCTACTTGCGACTCATCAATAGGAGCCAGTATTTCGCCATTTACCTACTATATATTTTGGTGATACACGTGAGAAAATAGGATGGTACAGCTTCTTGTACGGATGTGTACACCTGCAGTAGTGAAGCTAACTACATATAAAGGTTTTGACAATGCCACTGCAAAGCCAACTCATCATACATAATATATATACCAAGCCTGTAAAGGGTTCCTAAACAATGGCTATTGTTTCATTACCTGCTACGAAATATATGGCTGTCGAATTTGTGCATGGTACCAACATAATAGATTTCAATATATGATCGAGTTCATCAAAATTTCGAATTAAAACTTTTTCTGGACACCTTTTAATCCAGCAAATTCATACTCTCACATTTCGCGGTAATCGTGACATAATTCAATTTAATATATAACAATTAGTTTCTGTATGTGGCGGAGAACTAATTTATATTCTTTAAATCAAGTTTGCGAGCTTGAAGTAAACACCAATCCCATTGTATTTAACCAGTCATCGAACAATATAGCAAAACTAGCGCCAGCCGCAACGCACTGACGCGTTTCGACCTTCCATGATCATCATCAGAGTACGACGGCAAACCGACTATCGAGGATCAAACCGCATTGAATATATATGGAAATCAATGTTAGATATGCGGATCTCACCTCTAGCAGTCTCGCATACATTGAACTTGACTGGAAATGTCGGCTGCACAATTTCTATGCGGTCACGAACATTAACTGTTTGCAGCTTTCGCCACATATACATATATAGGCAATACAATTTAAACAGTAATTGATTGCGCGGGTGGTGGTAACAATTCTTTAAATCAAGTTTGCGAGCTTGAAGTAAACACCAATCCCATTGTATTAACCAGTCGTCGAACAACATAATAAAACTACCGCCAGCTGCAACGCACTGACGCGTTTCGACCTTCCATGATCATCATCAGAGTACGACGGCAAACTGACTGTCGAGGATCAAACCGCATTGAATATATATGGAAATCAAATTTAGATATGCGGCTCTCACCTCTAGCAGTTTTGCATACATTGAACTTGACTGGAAATGTCGGCTGCACAATTTCTATGCAGTCACGAATATTAACTGTTTGCAGCTTTCGCCACATATACATATATAGGCAATACAATTTAAACAATAATTGATTGAGCGGGTGGTGGTAACAATTCTTTAAATCAAGTTTGCGTGCTTGAAGTAAACACCAATCCCATTGTATTTAACCAGTCAGCGAACAACATAACAAAACTACCGCCAGCCGCAACTAATTTATATGTAATTGTTTATTAGGTGTTGCGCACAAAGTTATAAATTAATTTAAATATGACCAGAAGGACAAACCAAAGACATTAAGCACGAGACGAATGTGCATGAGAGTATACCTTCCTTGGCCAGGTTCGAGCCCTGTCTGCGGCAAATTCTGGACAGTGCTTGAAGAGTTCTAAATAATGACGATACTGGTCTACTGGATGGATTGCCTTCGCTATCTTATACAACTCCCAGTTTTTAATGACAAATGCACATATAATGAGATCGATGTTTATAATCATTTAAAGGAGCCATGTTTTATACATTGTAGCTCGCAGCACGTTTGCTCCATTCAATTCTAATTTTCTGCAATCAATCTTAAACCGAATCAAAAAATTTTTATTTGTGAATAAGCGATTGAAATACTCTTTAAATGAAGGATTTTTTACTATTCGCAATGAGTTTGTTTTGAATTTCAGTCTTCTAATTCGATTAACATATTTACAATCTGAAATTTAAGGTATCGCTATACCTGTAACTAGTTAATTACGTTAATTTTAATACATTTACGCATACATTTGATTTGATATTAATTTTCATTTAAACTGCGAATTTTTTCATTAATCTTGAGAATATTTGAAAACTTTAATTTTAAAACATAAAAATATATATGCGTCATTAAGGCCTATGTGAATAAGAGGAAATTTACTAAACCCTTCCACTAAACTCTTATTGTCGATAGATTCCAGCTAACTTTTGTTAAGCCAATTATCTCTACGTTTTTGATGGCGCGGCCGATCGTGATTAAGTGACTGATTCCATGTGTTCAATTTTACAACCACGAAAGCGCAAGACTAGAAATTGTGCGGTTTCAGTTGTTTGATGGAATCGCCTTAGTTGCCTTCCATGAGGAATTAATACACTGCTTTTTTGAGACAGTACCGCGGTAAATGCAGTCAGTTTTCCCCAACTCTTTTTGTCGCAGATGACAGGTCAAGAACTGTCTAGATTCAACTGGTTCGCGTGCAAATTGTGCTCATGTTTATTGCCTCCAACTGGTTTGCATCTTTTGTAATTCACGAAAAATTTACATTTCTTTACTTATTTTTCCCTAATCGTCAATATATGTTTTTCTTTCACATTTTTCCTTTTGCAATTTAATTATATGACGTGACAAAATATGGCCAACAAATTTGATAAAAAAATACGTGTTGTACAATGCTAATTTAGTGAATTAAACAGAAATTTGTGATACAATTCTTTGCCCGTTGTGCAATTGGAGAACCTAGGTTTCTTTCAATCGTTCACCATTAGATATTTTAAAGAATTTTTTAAACACTTATTTATGTATCATTTTTATCAATTTGTGGTTTGAATTGAAAATTAAATCGTTTACTAAATTTTGGAACTTAGTACAATTTAGTTATATTATTTTTATTAACTATTAATAAATTTTAAAAATTAAGTGGCAATTTTTAACATAATTTTAAGGCGCTGCCGCAATTTGCCAATATGAAACCTCCAGAAAGTTTATCTGGAAGAATTACACCTGAATTATGCAGATTTTCAACATCTGGTAGAGTATCTCATACAGATCGTGTATCATCGCAGTTTAAACAGGACGAATTTTTAACAAAAGATCCATCAATTCTACGTCTACAGGGTGTGTCTATAATATTTTTCGCCATTTTATTACGAGTTTATGTATTCTAAACTATCGTTGACCAATCCTCTAATATAGATAATATTTTTTAATTGATTATTACATAATTACTTTAAGTATCGATCGTAAATTAGATGTTTATTGTCATTATATCATTACTCCAATTCTTTACCATTCATTTCTCTATAATTTTAGAAGTTAATATTTTTTTTCAAGTTGAGCACTTATAAAAATATAGACTTTAAATTTTTATTTTCAAATGCATTAGCCAAACATGTAATTTTTAACTTCATTTTGCATTGTTCAATTTTATATTGTTTAATTCAAGATTTCTGTGCATCTTAAAAGAAATTTAGAGAAAAATCAAACCAAACTTGTGCCGAATTGGTATTATTTTAAAGTGAGTTAGGAAAGCCTAAGTATGTTCTTCACATGCGTTCTTCAGCACATCAGCACACGATCTAACAATTTAAGACAAAGTAAAAATGAAAAATTCATTATCTAGAAATATAATAAATTATTTTCTAAATTTAGTTGTTTATTCATTTGTCGCATTGGGCCTACACTATAAATAATCTGGGCCAATTCGGTAGTTTTATTCTGAGTATTTCTTCGCGGGTTGCGTGCTGCTTAAAATTTCAATTTCGTTAGTATGATAGATAGCTAATGGTGGAAAAAGTTACTACAGGTAAGATATTAATATAAGGTAATCTTAGATATCTTTAGATGCTATAACCCAGTCTATAGATTAATAGAAAAATTGTGTTGCAATTACAGTATACTACTACTAATGCCTCACTGTCGTAGAAAAATGAACTTCGTCGCTATGTGTTGGTTGTTGATAAACGCTAAGCAGTTGAGTGTTTGTTTTCACGAGCTCTCATCTTTGGTCTGCCTGCTGTGAGAAGCCTAAAGTGCTTAAATATCATCATCTTAGGAAAGAAATTTCTATACCAATACTAATTTTTTTTCCATAAATGTTTTACGAGATCTGATGCTCTACATCGTTGCATGCAACTTAGAAAAGATCAAGACGAAACACAGAATATAATTTAATCAGGGATATTGTATTTGATGCCGTGTTAACGCAAATAGTACTGACTGAATTACGCATCGGCATTTGCCATGAACTCTTCAAGTTGAATGAGGATTTTGTTGCAGCGGCTGACCTTGGGGCTGAGGACGCGCAAACGGTTCATTTTATGGCGGAATTTACTTACAGATAATTACCTTCATGTAAAGTGAAATTAAGGCAGCGAATGGCTCAAAGGATTGCATGAATTTGCAGAACATCATCATGAAATAATAATAAATAAAGTATTACTCAAATGTCTTCTTATCGAAGGGCACACATTATGCCAGCAATTTCCTACTCCTTATTAAATAATTAAAAAACACTGCTAGAAATTGTAAAGCTAGCTTATATTGAAAAGCCGATACGGCTAATGGCTTGAAAACATGTAATATAACAGTCCAAAGAGAAGATTTAGATACGTTTAGTGGTGGAGGACTAATATATATGCAAATATGCATTAGGTGTTTCGCACATAGTAAAAAATTAGTTCAATTAGGACACATGATCTGCCAAAATATATTAACCTTCTTCCGCGAAAAAGATTAGTTAGGAAAATAATTAAAAAACGAAGCGCCAAGTTAATAGGAACCAGGATCCTTAATAATTAGCAGTGTTGCTCTTCACCTTGTCCAGCTGACTATAGAATGAGATTTGTTCACGTCAAATGAATTTTCACACGTGGCCCGTTCGACAAAACAAAATTTTTCAGTTACCTTAATGATAACAGAGCTACATATTGTCATCTCAAAATTATAATTTTCGAACGCATAGAATATGTTTACTTGCAGCTTAATGGTCAATATTTTTTGCAGGTAAATTATTCGACATTGAGCTGTTCTTAAGAATATCTATCAATGTATGTACATGTGTATTAATAAGGACTACCAAATTTGTAATCATTTATTAGAGCATAAACTTTTCCATTCTTTAAGGTAATTTAATCTTCAATTTTAAAGACTCCATATTACTTACCCCGACTTCTTTTTTATTAAGACCTTTAGACAGTTGATTTGCATACCTGAAAACAAACCATCAGTCACACAATCTTTCTAAGCTACCTTTATTCGCAAAAAGGAAGAATGAAGCTTAAATCAATCAATTGCTTTTAAACAGGAATGGAGTTTACCATAAATTTATGACATCTTTTCAGTACCACTGTAGCAAATTAGATTCTGATGATGTTGGACAATTTGAGCAAAACACATCTGATTAAACATTTTAAAATACAGAAATGGTAGCTCTGCCAAAACTTGTAGCGAATGAATACATTAAATGAAGTGTTATTTTGCGTAGCGCAATTATTATACCATTTTATACCGCCAGTATCTATAGGAGGTCCATTTTAAGCACTTTTAGGTAGGTAAAATCTTGATTCATTTTAATTTCCAGATGCACAGCCTGTCCGTGTCTGTGATCGTTAGGACCCACTGTTCCAGTAACTCTAAAGCTCTCTACACATGGCCTTTTCATTGAAAATGTTGTAGTATGAAGCTTTTTCAGAAAAGCAAGCTGTGCTCCTAAAAACGGAAATGAAACAAGCATTTAGCAAAATTGACCCTTTATATTCAGTGGTGATATAAAATTTTTTAGTGAAACAATCATTGGAACAATAAAAGAATCTTTAGCCACCAATAAGACTCAATGCATCTGTTTTTTATACGTATGAATAAATATAGCAGCGATGAACATATATTTTGGAAAATAATCAGTGACAGCCCTGTTACTAAATACTATTTTAATGTTTTCCTTATCGAAAAAAATGCAATGGATCAACTATCCTTATACTAAAATTCCGATATTATCTACTTTTTCTATTGTAGCAACTTCCTATTGCGTCAAATTGGAATTATTAGCCCATTACTAAAAACTTTACTGAATATGGTATTTTACTGTACAAATTTTAGTGAAAGGCAATGCTTCTATATTAGCCTAATTTACCATTATCAAAAAATCGTTCTGAATTGGTAATGGACTTGGGTTATATTGCGCAAAATTACTATATTTGCGAGTAAAAGTGGTTTCAAGTGGTGATATTTTCACTGCATAGCCTACTGAGGAAGCTATTGTTGCTTGAATCTTTGTATATATAATTTTAAAGGTGTGTTTGAACGCATATATGTATGTATTGATGTATATATCTTTGTATGTATTATGCATGTATATACGTAAGTACGTATGTATGTATGCATGTATGTATGTATAAATGTATTTTTATATGTATGTATGTACGTGTGTATTTATGTATATATATATATATATATATATATATATATGTATTTATGCATGTATGTATGTATGTACGTATGTATTTATTTATGTATGTATGTATGTATGTATGCATGTTTGCATGTATGTAAGTATGTATTTATGTATGTTTGTATGCATGTATATATATATATATGTGTGTGTGTATGTGTGTGTTATCATGTATGAATTTATATATGTATGTTTGCCTCTATTTTAAGTATGCATTTAGTTATGTATACTTCCATGTTTTTTCAGTATACATATATCCTTCAATGTAGACAGGACCTTTATGTTGGTGTGATGAATTGTGATCTTTTATGATTCAGGTGGCGCTTCAGCTCGATTATAGTTTATGATTACGGACAGGTCATTATAGTGAAGTCAGATTAACAGTCTCAAAAACCTCCTGTCCTCTCCAGTAGGTATTCCCGACCTAGTGTTCATTTACATCCAATACGTAAATATTAATTTATATAATTTTGCAGTAAGTAAACATATGCATATAATACTCCTCCAAGTATGCTTATTGATGATAGTGGTACGAATGTATGAAGCCAGACAGAGGCAGCACAAAAATATATCGGCATGTGTGTATTCTCTTTTCTGTCACATCTGCATAAAACTACTTAATTTTATGAAATGGAGAAAAAAAAACTGGTTGGCCCAAGAATTTCTAAGAATCCTTTCGGAATGTATTTTTTATCGTATTGCATGTATAAAGTACTCATCTTACTTATATAATATTTTTTTATGTATATACTGTATAAATAACCTAATATTTCAGTCAGGATCAAGTTTATTTTGCTTCTATGTAAAAAATATAAATCCATA
Source organism: Eudiplozoon nipponicum (assembly GCA_029291075.1). Taxonomy (NCBI): domain Eukaryota; kingdom Metazoa; phylum Platyhelminthes; class Monogenea; order Mazocraeidea; family Diplozoidae; genus Eudiplozoon; species Eudiplozoon nipponicum. The sequence continues at coordinate 19,094 of JAQBSW010002444.1, read as the reverse complement.
CATGGGAATACATGTTACGTATATGTCAATATGAAAAAAAAGTTCTACACTATGCAACGGTTAAAATAATTTTCTTACTGACAAAAATAAAAATCTTGTTTTTTAAAATATTAATCGTTATATAACAAGATACTACTGTAACACGAAAAGAAAGCTTGCATCAGTTTGATGTTTCGACAGTTCAGACAGATGAAGCTGTAAAATTTGCCTTCTCGGACCAAACACAGAAGAAGGCTACAAGTCCCGGTGTAATAAGCTGTCTGTCAAATTCTAGTTGGTTTGCTTCCAATTCCGATAAATATTTTAATGTACCACGCGTGAGCAAAATTCTGCGGTATGTCTTTAATTAATCTAAATTAAATTGGTTCTATTTTTCGTATTGGATTTGATGCTTCGTATCTTTTAATAATAAAATGTTATATTTTAACGAAGTTTAGAATTTCTTAAATACGAAAACCTATTACCTTTTCTACGCTTTGACTAATTAATCAGTGCCATATTATTGTGAACAATGGTTCATCTTCTAAAACACTGCAACGTATTGTGTCGAACTTTTATAACACGTTTTCCATAATCTACAATATAAATACGAAATGTGACGAAATATAGTTTTATTACCGAAATTGCTCCTGTATGATGTTTAAATTGTTTGAATTCAGAAGCATTTTCCTGTAGATATCCCTAAAATTAAGAACCGTTTCTTTGAATTTACGTTTCACTTTCAATGCTTAAATATTTGAAAATACAAATATTACGTGTTATTAGGTACCAATGACACCGATTTTTTCATTTTGAACTCGCGCACTGAATTTAAATTATTCTTATTAGAACCCGTGCAAAAATTGTTCCTTAATTGAGTATGCTTATAGTTCGAATTACTTACGCAGGTAATATTACTTTCTTTTTGCATAGCAACTATTAATTCATCCAGGTACTTGAGTATCGAATTATTAAATTTATTTGCACACGTAATAATATTATGTACATGTATAGTCGTATGTGCGTATATTTGTTGTCCTGTATCTCAAAAATGTCACGTCTTTATTATTTTCAAGATATGAGCTCTGTATTTGGCCTATAATATTGCGAAGGAAACCTTCAACTTTTGCTTTATGTCGGTTAATTTGCTGATTTAAGTAATTTTGTCAGGAAAACTTGGTTTTCAAATTCTTAGCAGATGTATGCACATGTCACTGAGAAGAAACTGGCGCGCAGAATACAAATGACCAGTATACGCTATATAAAAGTTGTGATAATGATCCATCGTTGAGTATTTAGAAAGCCAACACGAATTATGGAACGTCAAATCAATTATTTTTATAATTCATTTACATAAGAAAAAGAGAAAGGCAGAAATGTTTCCGTTTTCCGATATCCAACTTATCAACCAGTAAATGGGTTGCTTAACAAGTGGGATATTACTGGTGTCAACGTTCATGCGACAACATGTTCAGTTAAAAAAATTGTCTTAAAATCTTGCGAGAGAAACTTGATATTTTGCCTAAACAATCGTACTAGTTTGTCTGTCCCTGCACATTGCCATGAAAAATTTATAGTATTTGATGAATATTTTTCAATCAACAGATACCCATAGCAAAGGATTCGGGTTAACATGAGGCCTTGCATAACTCGCTTAACTGAAAATTATTCGACTTAACGTCACTTTAGGTTGAGTTCTCAAAAACTGTTATTTTACTCGAAGAATAAAACTTAGAACACAAAAATATTTCTGCGGGTTAAGGCAAACATTTAATTTCACAAATAAATATGTACGAGACTTTCTGAAAGTTTTTTGACACACCTAGCGAATGAATAAACCATTTGGTTATGCAATTAATTTGAAGATTATACACACACATTTATTCAAAATCTCTCTACATTCACTTAAAATGAATAAGTTGGTACCTTTAAAATAATACTAAATAGATATGGTCTAGAAACTTAAATTCATTGAAAATGACAAATTAGTTAGCTTAGATGCTAGATCTATGTATACAATATTTCTTTCCGGCTGCTTTTTAGTAATTTAAACGGTTTTTAACTGAACACTCAAAAGATTTAGATGGAAGCCATATGACGTTATGAAATGATCGAAATGTTAAAATATATACTTTGTCTACATAATTTTCTTTCAGGATGAGTTATTATAAACAAGTAAGAGACTGTCAGTTGTGCAACCATTGCCTATCCTGGTTTCCAACATATTTTTCATTATATTGAGAGAACGTTCCTAGAAAGAACACCCTTCAAAACGAAATTCTGTGTAGGTCTTCTTGATGATGGTTGTATATTTTGGTAACATGATAATAATGAATTGACAAAATTTCTTAATTTTTAAAATGATATAGTGGATCTAAACTTCGCGTTTGATAGAGAAACGAGGAGAGAGATAGAATTACTTTGTGTGAAATTGAGGCAGAATGGAGAGATGCAGAAATATAATTCCATGGGAAATACACCTGTCTAGATTTCCTAATTCATTTTTACTTTAATCATCCATATGTTATAAAAATAAGCATTCTAAAGTCCATTATATTGAGAATTGTTAGAATAGCTGCATTGAAATATAGAAACGATGAATTAAGAAAACTTAAGGATATATTCACGGAAAACTGTTGACTGTATAAATTAATAGATAAAACATTGTGGAGATTAATAAATAATTTCGACTCTGATTCGGGGCATATAAAGCAAGAGAACTACAAAATTCCCGCAGAAGATTTTCCATAGTACATTCGAAATCGTGTAGGAAAATAAAAACGTTAGGATCAAAATATATCAGAACTTTATTGAAACAAATACTTGTCTTAGGCAGTAAACTGCCAAACCAAAGGGAAAGAATCGAACCCTCGAACACTTTTGGAGTATATAAAATACCCACCAAAGTCTGTAATTTGGCAAATGTAGGAGAAACAATACTCTCAAGTAATGTTTAAAGAGGAGGACATAAAACAGCCTGTAAATGTGGGCACACGCAATAATGCGTCATAGCTTGGCGCTCAGAAGAATCTCGCCATCAGATAGATTGGGAAGGCAGTAAACGTATTTCAATGCGTTACCACGGCAGATTGACCAGGTTAACGAGAGTCAATTAAATTATAATCGAGGGATAATATTATTAATATATCAGTAGTTGTAAAATCGCTAGGCGCAATATTCAATTAGGCATCAGCCATTTACAGGAAAAGTAGACCTGATATATCGGAGGAAATAAATATTCAGGGTAAAATATTAAAATTGTGGTAGAATAGCTATTATGTTCTACATTATTATTTAAATTTTTTTACTTCTGCAATTTTTTCGCCTGTTTTAGTAAATGGGACATTATTTAACCTGTATTTCATTTTGAGTAATGCCTTATAGAGTTTCTGGAATTAGATTTGATATATATATATATATATATATATATATATATATATATATATGAGATACTTTAACGATTATTTAAATTCAGCCAGCACATCAAGGCTGTTGTGTACGTATTTTATCTATTGCAACAATAGCAACAAGACATTTGGAAAATTTAAACTGTCAGAAATTGAATTTAAATGTTGATGTGAATTACGAAGTGCTGTCATTGTTATTGTTAAACTGGTCGCTCTTTTTTGTGCGGTACAACTGATAGCACTCGTAGGTCGGCAAAATCTTGCATCCTTTACATTTCCAGGTGCACCGATATTTAGCCTTGATTGATAGATTCTCACATGTCCCTTCCTTTTAAAGCCTTCTATCAGCTGCTTATCTGAAAATTAAATTGAAGTCATATAGTCAGACATTTTTCTGAAATTTCTAGACTTCATTACCAGTCCCATCTTCATGGTTGACACCATACTCAGGAGAAAAAACAACTTGTGTCAAATGTGGTATCCCCTGTCGAGACTGATCTATTTATATTTATTTTAAATCCTAAAATATTTTTTATTGTCTGCCCTAATATCCGGTCTTCATACCTATTCTCTTATACTGAAATTTATGCAAAAACTTATCCACGTTCCCTCCTCCCACGCAACCAAATACCTATGTACACAGATGTGTACTCTAATAATGTGACATTTATAGAATAACTATAAGCAAACTCTGTGGATTGATATAAACGTCTATCTATGATCTCGATTTTTTTAATTGCTGTTTCGGGCGCGTAGGAGGATCAACAAAATTTTCATTTAAAGCATATTGCAGTAATCCTCAAATACCCGGTGTGCCTAATCTCATCCTATGTGCAATAGGTTATAGAGAGAGAGATTAATAAAACTTTTAAAAAACTATATTGTTATTCTATCGTTTGGACAAGACCGAATACGGAGCCTACACTAACGAATCGTATCTCCACCAATTACACATTTAAACTTATATCTTGCATAAATTTAGTTTCATTTAAATATCTGTGTCCAAATCATAAACATATATATGTATATATAGAAAAATTACATATAGACAACAAGATGGCTTCCTACGAATAACTTTGGGTATATAATATATTAGCAATATGGAAATGTAAAGAATTCAAGATTTTACCGACCTACGAGTGTTATCAATTGCCCCGCACAGGAAAATGTTGGCCAGTTTAAAAACGAAATTGAATTTTCCACAAAAGAAGGAAAGATTACCAGTGTTTTAATATCCCGAAGATTTACGAAAGTCATCAAATACGCACAACATGCAATGCTAAAAAAATATCTTATAAAGAATAAAATATAAAAAGCGTGTTTATTTTCCTGAAGCAGCAAGGATAGTGAACATAGCTAAGCAGCTAATGCATGAAAAACAAATGACGAGGTTTCATAAATTGGTTATTACTCACTCAGCTTCAAATTAAACGCATCGCACATGTAGTCTTTATAATACAACCTCAGCAATTTAGATTTATTCAATTTTAAACCGTGTGTATTCAACGTCTAAACAGTTGTTTGTTTAGCTACGCTTAATTGAAATATTATTCAAGAAATCAACAACTAATTTTACGTCTAATAGGCGTTCTCTTCTGACTGATTCATGACTTACTCTAAATATAAATGATAAGCTATTTTTCCTTATTTGTTTTCATAGAACTTTATCGTGCATACCGGACAAAAGAACTAAATGCGTCTATGAATCTGTTTCTGCCGAACACGAGTACAGGTATTGTGATTCATTTCTACATAAATTCATGTGTATTGATTTGAAGTTTTATAGCATGATTCTAATTGTATATATTGTAAATTTTAACATACGAAATCAGATTGTTAATCTGAAATACAAATAAAATAAATTCTTTAAAAAATCTGTTCTTCGATGTTCTTTGCTACGGCAGATAAAAGGTATTTCTCGTGAATTTTTCGCATTGAATCACACTATCTAGATGTTTAAAAAAAATATTTATTCCAATTGCTTAATATTCTCGTGAATTAAATTTAGAATTGTATATTATTTTACCAGTGTGAAACTTGATTTTTTCTTAAACTAGAATTATAAAAATATATCTCTTTCAACAAGTCCCATTTCTTCTTTGTTCCTTAGAACTGTTCGGTATAATATTTTTGGCTGTGGTTATAGGACCGATTACCATTTGGTCGTTTTGAACAAAGTAGAATTTTTCCCTACTTTATAAAATGCACATGCTAACATTTTTTGTGATTGGAGAACTTTTAAAAGTGAGATTGTCCTAAACTTGACTTACACTGTGATCGTATTTTCCTTCTTGGAATTTATACAACTAACTTGCTTTTATTTTTTTCTTGTAGTTTGATTTTGTTTGTACCAGCGATAGTTGGATCTTAATTCTAAAATTGGAATACGATTGTTTTGGTTGGCCGAGCTCTCTAGGTACACGCGATGGGTATTGGGCCTACATCAGCACTTGTAGAAGTTCTAAACAATCGTTGACTGACTAACACGATGGTCATCTTGACGAAGTGGTTAATTGGCTTTCGTTATGAAAAGGGTTAATTTTGTGGTGTGACGTATGAAATCTATAGAAAATATATGCCAAAATGAGTAGTTTCGTTACTTCCACAGAAGCAGTGTATTGGTGCTCATGCTGCTAATTATCATCAGTAAAAATTATAATTTTTTATTCACCTTGAACCATTCCCTCCATAAATGTAAGAAAGTTTAATGGACATACTCTTAAATGTTTTCTTATCTGCTACGGCTCTGCATCGTGAACAAATTATATCATCGATTATATTATTTAATGCGCCTTTTATACTTCATTAGCTAAGATAGCCTGCCGAGGTGTTATTGAATGTCTTATCGTTCAGTATAAAAATGATATTGTATATATGAAGAATTTTCATCCGGAAAAAAATTAATCGTTCATATCATTATTGTTTTAGTCACAAAATAATGTAATATTGTGATCGTTTTGAAGAAATCACTTGAAGTTTTATGATTTTAATGGTGCTGACCACACTTTTTTATTTGGCCAAGTTAAGAGCGATCTCTAATTCAACCCGCTCTTACTCTATGAGCTTTGTAATTCGATGCCTTTTGCTATGTTCAATTTTTGACATTGTCAGCGTTGCGCTAGTATGCACTATTTAAAAAAAGTCAATTTACATGTGGACCTTTTCAACGGATATTCATTTCGAGGCGCCTCCTCGTCCCTGAGGCATGTGTAAGAAATTCGCCTTTGCGTTATGCTAATCTGGCTTTTTTGGCACTGCTTCGTCACTTACAAAAGTATTTTGCATAACAACCATTGACGGTATCAAATCCGCAAATATCGTCCAGAGGAGACGCTGATTTAGTAATGCCTTAAAGCATTTCTTCATCTGCTGCACACAATTTGCCAGTTCTAGACACATTTTGTGAATGAATTTCCATTGCTGAATGCCAAGATTTGTATTCTTTCATATTTGACTTGCAATGGTATCATCAGGTCATATTGAACTTGTTCTGCGAAAACTGTTTTTCTTGATCAGTGACAAATCAAAATATTGTAAAACGTCAACATATTTCCATGCATGGTTTGTTTAAACTCACGGATTTTATATTTTTGAATTTTCAGATCTGAAACTTCAAAACGTTGGAAGATATATAACATAATTTTCCCATTTCTTGCAGTTTACTTACTAGGTCGTAATAGTGCTAAATGTAATCTAATTTGTCTAAAACAAGCAGAGAAATCTAAAATGATTTCGTAAATCTTTTTCCAATAGTTGGCTCTTTTCCTATATTAGCTTGTCGTCATTCGAGTTTGCACTAACCTTCAATTTTTTTCCAACTTTATCAATTGCAGACCGTTTTTTACCTATTGGATATCTGTCGTGCAATTTCTCGTCATGGTAGCAGCTCTAATTGGTTATGGTGTGCATATGCCTATCAGTAGTTCATTTGGTGTTGGCAGCACAGGCAATTTGCCGACTGGTTGGAGTTTCTGGGACATTTGGAATGGCGTGTTTGCAGCAGTTGGACGACAGAAATATATTGCTCATCACGGAGCCAGTGTAACTGAAACAACAGGTACTTTAAGAGATACAGATACGTTTACTCAGGTTGATGGCCGTGCAATACGTCTGTTTGGCGAGTCACAATTGACTGGGCATTCGGCAGGTCAGGCTGTGTGTACAACTGAGACGCCAAACATATGGCTGGGTCCTAGAGAGGCCGATCTTATCCGCCTGGGTGCTCGATTTGCTCCATGTATGCGATACGATGCAGGTTTATTCAACGAAGTTGTGTTAGCGCAACTAAACGCCGACAGAAAGTAAGCCTAATGAAGCTAAATTAAATAAGAATGGTCAGAGTGAATTGTTTCTTGGCTCGATTGCTAACTATGCCTAAATTTCTTTGAAAAAGTCAGGAACAAATGAAAACTACTTTTTTTATTTATTATTGAAAGAACCTATATTAATCATGAGGTAAATTTCTTTTCAACAAACATTTTACATTGTTTAAAATTGATGCGTATCTGTATTAGTTGACAAAGGTTATCCTTTGTCAAGTGGAAGCTCGAAGACACTTGACACAAATTTTGTAAAATGAAGTCTTTTTGACCTGATTACTCGAAATTTCTAGTCAAGTTATGCGGGAGTGCGCTGCACTTGCGATATCAAAAATTATGCCCCGTTAAATAGGCAGTTGCCAGTTGTTTATCTTCAAAATTTTGAGCTGGTAACTGTTTGCGTAGATAGATGGTTTCTTAATCTCTCAAAATTGGCATTAGCATAATGTCTTATTTTCAAGTGGAGGATTATTGTATAACATAAAAATCAGCGAAGCATCAAGCCGTTAATTTCCATGCTCGTGATTCATTTAAAAAAACTTCAATAGAAACGTATATAGCATTTCAAAATCTCCTTTTAGTATAATACTCTGCTAACTGAACAATTAAATTCGAAATGATTGAGCTTATAGTAATCCTTGTGTAGTCGTGAACGCCTGTTAAACCAGCATAATTTGCTCCATCATTCGACATCTGACTCATCCTCGTAGTCTGACTTCTATACTTTGAGGTCATTTTCTTCTTCAGTCGGTAAAGTTAACCTAATCCGGCTAGAACGACAATCCCGGATCTCATGAAGAATTTTAGATATAAAAGTAAACTCCTTAATAGTAGGATTTATAGACAAAAATGTAAACCGTGATGACTTAAATGGCGTCATTGTACAATTCAAATATAATTTGTCGTAGAAGCTAAAACTTCGAAATATTAAACGTAAATAAATATTTAACAAGTAACTATCTCTTTATACGATTCTGGTTACCTGAATGACCTACATCATGTTTTAATGAAAGTTACTCGGGTAATATGGGTTACGGGATCCATATAAGAATTGCGAAAACAAGAGTGGCTTTCTCCAAACATTTTTATTTATGAAGAAATTCGGATATTTCACTCTACCTTAAAGGCCGTGTTTCAAATGCATTTCCACGTGTAGCTCTGTTATGCACTACTGAAAATCTGTTCCTGAGAATTAAAGACATTAGGCGCTTTTAGGCATTGGAATACCGTAGTTTCAGAAGCATAGCACATATAGGTTACCAACAACTAAAAAGCAAAGCGGATACCCATAGTTGTATTTGTGGAGCGGTCAAAATGTGCTCATCTTTATCCAAACAACTAAGGCTCCATCAACCGTACTAACTCGGCCACATTTTACACATGCCTTCAACTCGATTGCCCAGTAAAGCATTATTCTCTCAGCCAGTGCCAGATTGGCGAAAGAACCAAGGTAGACAGATTCGGGCAAACACAATTTTCTAAAGTTAACTACAGACAAATTGGGTATTATAGGAACCGTTCATACATCAGGATAGAGTAATCGTGCTCATCGTACCTCTTTGTTGGAAACCTTTCGCGATATGCCGTGAAGCCGAATTCATTGTTGATCTTGTTACCTATTTCTAATTGATTTACCTTCCTAATGTTCTTTTTATAGTTGTAAAACGTTAACCGCGATAGTTTTTTCTCTATTAAGCGTTATTGCGAAAACAGTGTTGGAGTTCATTTTCCAATGTCACCTTGCATTAAAGTTGGTTAGGCTTAAACTGTGTTTTGTATAGATCTTGGTTTCCCTGCTTCTGGGTTTTGCCTGGGTAAGTATTTCCATACGCACTAGATACTTCCTTTCATAGATTATTCACCTTTATCAAAAATCTTTAAATTTTTTTTCTCGTTATTTTTTTTAATTTTAATTTTAGCCTTATTTAATTTATAATACTTTAAAGGCGGTTTTATTGCTGATTGTGATGATGAGGATGAGGATGATATTTGTTTATCCATTTAGACTCGTGTCTTTTATATTGAATTTTATCGAGAACTTTTAAAAATTATTCTTATTCAAAAGGAAAATCACAACTTATACAAAATTTGTTGAATTTCTTTGCTCATTCCTTTTATTCTACTTAAAATTATTTCTGCTATTCTATCGAAGAAAATGGACACTTCCTATCAATCTAATATTGGTCCATATTCCTTCTTTGTGCCCGTGTGGTTAGAAATAACCGAGCATACATTTTATACAAAAATTAATGATTTGGATTCTGTAGTTGATTTTAATAACTGCTGTCGAGATACACCAGTGCAAAGCCGAGCTACAGATAAAATGACTGACGGCGTTGCCTCTTTAACGCCGAGGTCAAATTCTCGCCATTTTACCGTCAATTTATTTGACTTATCTTTGAGTTGTAGAATTTCGATGCTTGTTTTATTTATCCCTATAAGTGTAATTACTTCAGCGATGCAAACAGAGAAGCATTAATATATTCGTTACGGAATGAACGGCATGTATTTTAAAGCGATTTTGCTCAATAGTTAATTTATATAAATTTTCGACTGAAGTCGTCTGTGCAATGGACTACAAGGTTTTAGTGATAAATTTGATTAAGTTGTAGAAGTCAATATCCAATATCTTTAAAAATCTGATTGTGTTCTCCATTCTATTCTACAAAAGTCCTTTTAAAGGCACCAATTTTCTTATACGTGATTATTTGTAGTGCGATGAACGTCTGCTATCCACATTATGCCTTCTGGCATTTCCTTCCTAAAGAGTCTTTATTCTTGAGCGAGTTATAATTCTTTGGAATTTAGCCATGTTCGCTTAAATTTTACGATAAGTTTGGAAACACCCCGGCTGCAAGTAAATGTAATGCGACGTTAAAAAAGGTTAAGAGCCGTAGATAATGAGAGACAAGTACTGTTGGTGGCCCTTATTAGGACCGGAATTGCGTTTCCCTGCAGATGTCGAGATTGTTATTGTGTTGCAGTGCCTAGAAGAGCTCCTAGACACTTGAGGCCGGCTCTGGTTGACTGGCTAAAATTCCTTCGTTGTGGCATCGAAACCAGAGAGGTGAGTTGCTGTGTGAAGGCTCAGAATTGTCTTGTTGAAAGTCTGCGGCAGACACCGTGGTGGCTGACACATGTGGAAGTCCAATAAATAGATGATCGATCCGTATGACTAGTTATGCTGAAGCAAGATTGGCGTGACTGAAATCCAATGGACTACGTGACACATCGGGACGCAAGTCCAGAAGTCAGCGTAGGTAAACAGTCATATATGCAGTGAGACATCAAACATACGTGGTTCACAGCAGGAGATATCAAACGTGCTAAAAAAAATGCTTGGTAAATGCATAGTGCTTATATCATTTTTGAGTTTAAGCTCGCACGCCATTGGTTAACGGCAAATTTCGCTTTTTTTAATTAGTGCCGTATAAATGAAATTTGAATTTCATTTAGGCAATATGTCGGCGAATTGTTGTGAGCCGTTACAAGTTGTTTAATTTATTATAAATTTATAATTTTTAGATTTAGTATTATAGATATTAATCTGTGCTTGATTTTTTTTATTTATGGTGCTTTAGAATTTTTCACATATGAAGTTTTCAATCATAGCTTTATGCGTGCATTCGGTTTTGCTCTCATTATTTTACTTTTTTGGACCATATTATTTAAGGAATTTGTACAGTATTTTAATTAGTTGGCTTTATTTCCGTGTTTTTGTTCTCGAAATGTCTAAATCAGTTTTTTGCATTTTTATAGAAATTTGAACTTGAAAATAAATAGACATTTTCTTATTTAGTTTACTTTTTCGTTTGACTTATAGTAAAGTTACTCAAAATTGGTTACTACACTTATTATTTATATCTGATTTTATTCTTTGTTATCTTATTATGGATTTGAAAATGATGTTTAAAAGTTTCTCATCTGGTGGTTTAACAGTTTGTTCAATACCGATGTTTTTTTAATGTTTTTCTTTTTCATTCTTTTCCTAGGTTGCAAACTTTCATCATATTTATTTTGCTTTTGCTGTTGATATTTGTTAACTATATTTCCAGTACTGATGCGTCGGTTCATAGTACTTGTCTAGTTTTTATGGCTTTAGTTCTTTACCTTACTGTGAAATTGGTCTAGAATACTCTTTATTGTTACATACTTCGTTGAATAAATTCATTCTGGTGAATTTTTCAACATTATTTTTACTCTTAAATCATTTTTTAGTCTCTTACTTTCTTCTGATCTCTTTTTTTCTCTCTTAGACTTCTATTAATATTTTCTACTATCGGAATATTTGAAGATTATGTTTAAGGCCATTATTTTACTGTCTTCTTACCATAAACTTCCATAGGTTCATTTAATCTCAAATCGATAAAATATACCACTTCATTTTATTAACATCCTTGTTGGGCTGTTTAAGAAAGAATGTGATTCTAATTATCTTCGCATTAGTAATATCATATAAATCTGCTAACTTAAACAAATTTTTAAAAATTGAAACCTCTCACTTAGTAAGTGCATTGTAGGTAAACTTTGTCAAAAAATCAACGTGTGAAAATAATTAAATAAATGGACATAATATTTTTCCTAGAGCTGTTTGTCTGTCTTACACTTGTTATCGCATCAATATAATGCTTCCTTGATTGCGTCATACCCTACACTACCAGGTGTTAAAATAATGCTAATCGTGACCTCTATTTTGTAAAAATGTCCAAAAATAAATAGTATTCTTCCAGTCGGAATGAGAAATATTTATACGGACCGTTGCTTTCGTTATCTATGGTGTTTAGTTGTTGTCGGCTGTTTTCCTGAAATTGGCCATAAGTGTATGTTTCTATCGAACCTTGACAAATTTAGACGCCAGACGTCGCTTAGCCGCTCCTTTTAACAAACCCCATGCTTTTGGCCAATGATTTGCTCTATTATGACGGAAATTTGCATTGCTTCTCTGTTTTCCGAATAGTGTAAGCTATTTGCGTGTTGTAATTTTTTTCACAGGTAGCAACGTTATTTGTCGCCATGGTTAATGTAAAATACCTTAAAAATTTGCAAAAAAAGTAATTCATTTTGATTCCAATCCATATTAGTATTAAATGTAGTTTTGTTACTAAATTCAGATCTGGATGTTGTGTTCGAAATGACGGGGGAGGTTGCTTCCAATCGAGTCGTCGAGGCTGCTCGCAAACTCTGGCGACATGGCTAAAAGAAGGCCGAAAGCGCTCTGTTAAAATTACTAATAAAAATACGAATTTTATCAACAAGACTGTCTTTCCCGATGCGTTATTGGAGCAGTCTCAACGCTGTAAACATAAACAGCGAGAATCTCTTACAAATATGGTTCCACATCATCAGATCAATGATGACAACTCTCAATTAAGTATTGATGCTGATGATGCAAAAGGTCTGAATGTCAACAGAATCGTTAGAAGTATTTTTGGTAACAATGAAAGCTACAGAATAAAAAGAAGCGGAATTAAAAGTATTAGTAATACTCATAGTGGTATTAATCAATCACTTCGTTCAAATAATGTCGCTTCAGAGACATCGGAGAAGTCCCCGTTAATCAACAAGCCACCGCAAGCTATACAAAAGTTTACCTTCAACAAAGGCAGTATTATTAAAGATGAGGTAAATGATGAAAATGCAAATATTAAAAATGCTTTAACATTAACAAAGTCGAGGCTTTTTACTGATAGTAAAGGCATGGATAACACCTTGAAAGGCACAAATTTGGCAGAACTTCAGTCAGTACATGCAATGAAGCTAAGTGACCTTGATAAGGATGTGGTTTGTGATACCGTTGAAAGTAACACACATTTGAACAATGCAGATGACGCCTCTACGGATGATACTGACAATGATGATATTTATGATGATGATGATGATGATGATAATGATGAAAATATCGATAATGATCTGCATACTTCAGAGGTATCAAGTAGAATTGGGCGTGTTTGTGGTCTTGATCCGCAATTTTGTCTAGACCCGCAATCAGCGGGCGCATTTGCTTGGTCAAAAACTGATGTCACTAAGTGGCCGGTAAGTTATTTATTTTGCACTGATTATTTCATTTTTCTTCTATAAATATTTTAATACAATAAATAAAATTTTAGACAGAGTTTTTGAAATACGTACTCATGAAAATAGTGCGTAAAAAATCTATATTTTTACGCAAAAATACGTACGCATACAGTTCATTTTCGTTGTTTTTTTAACGAACAATGTCCTTTTAATTAGGCAATTGTGGACATTTTAAATTGTTTAGCGTTGCATGTCTGAAAAAGGACAGAAATATATCCAGTATGCAACATGTATGGTGGAAATTGCATGCTAGTTTTTTGTGGCAGGTGTTTTCCTTTTAAATACTGTTTGTTGCGAAGAACTAATATATATGCAAGTATGTATTAGGTTTTGCGAACCTAGTAACAAATTAGTTCAGTTGTGACCAGAAGGATAATCCAAAGGCAGCATGAACGGAAAGTATAATCTCATGCACATTCGTTTCGTGCTTACTGGCGACTCATCAGTAGGAGCCGGTATTACGCCCTTTAACCACTATATATTTGGTATATATAAATTTATATCCATCAGGTTGGTATCATGTACCGACTCGGAAACCATAGTGTTAGTATCTGGTACTCATCGATTTCAAAAAATGGGTATCAGTTACTAACACAATAGCCATAGTGTTAGTATCCTTTACAGACTCGGTATATATATTATTTAGTGTGAGCTAGCATTAAAGTCGTATTGTCGTTGACTTTAGATTATGTTAGCTTCACTATTACAGGTTTACACATTCGTCTAGGAGATTGTTCCGTCCTATTATTCCACATTCTTTTACCAAATATATAGTGGTTAAAGGGCGTAATACCGGCTCCTACCGATGAGTCGCCAGTAAGCACGATACGAAGGTGTTTTCCTTGCCAAATGTGCTTAAAATGAAATGTTTCTTAATTGCTCGTTTTAGTCTTGTACGATAAAGTAAAATCTTTTCAATTATAGCCTTCAAATGTGAAAAAAATTAGAACAATAATGAGCTATTAGTTAGAAAATTAATCGGAAATACTAATTATTTATTATTTTACCTGGTTTTAAATTAACTTCGCCGATATTTAGTCTATTGGCCCACCGATTTTTATTTTAATTTTATGAAATTGTTACAAGTTTCATTCTTTGCGCACTGTTAGTTGCAAATGTTTTTTTTATCATCCAGACACTTTTAAAATCTCTGCTGATTTTTCTATTTATATTCCATAAATATGAGTCGGATTTCAATGAAAAGATATGCAGTTTTTTCTGTGCGTATTTTCTTACAAAAGAGAGGCATTGAGGTGTTTTAGACTGAAATGATAGATTGAAAATGGATTGAAATTATACTAAGGAAAAATAGATTTTCCCTAGTTTTGAAATTATCCACTATATTTTAATAGTAAATCGCTCGGTATTCTCACCTTCTAATGAACAATTGAAAGTCTGCGTTAGCTTAGTGGCAGACCGACTCAAGTTGAGAAATGGGATGAATTGTGATTTAAATTCCAGCATTTCGGAACCCTACCATATGAATTATATGGATGGGTAAACTTGTATTCTTCTAAACCGTACGCATAACTATGAATAGTTCTCCAAGTTATACGGAAATGAATTATATGTTATTAACTTTTGATTTATTGTTATGTTGTCTGCCAGTCTGACAGTGAGAGACATCTATGTCTTTGCTTATAAATTGTTGTACGGCTGCCGCAAATTGTCAAGTAAACTCTGCTCCTTTATTGGACAAATTGGCTTTAAATAGCAATACATATTTTAATTATCGTAGACATTTCCAAATAAAACGTTTGTCACCTTTTCTATTAATGTTATATTTTATACTAATATTATTTGTGTGTCTCCTATTCTTTCAATCCTTCTTTTATTGTACGCTATTCAGTAATGTTTGAATTAAAAATTACTGTTATATACGCAAAATTTATTCTAACTGGCGCTATTTTAGTTCGTTTGTACTTTTACCTTGTTTGGAAGTTTCGATAATTTGTGACATATGCCAATTTCATAATACCAGTGTTCAAGCAACAAATTTAAAAAAAAATATTTATCGTTGTCCTGGTTTCGTAGTTGACTGAGAGTTTCAAACACTATGGCATGAGAAAATACTTTCCGTTCATGTTGCCTTTGGTTTATCCTTCTGGTCACAACTGAACTAATTTGTTACTAGGTTCGCAAAACCTAATACATACTTGCATATATATTAGTTCTTCGCAATAAACAGTATTTAACTGTAATATATTGAATTGAATGATGTAATGCTTACCGCAAAATGTGATAACTGACATCGGTCAAGGCCAGAGTTTATGGATTTACTGGAGTAAAAGGTGTTCAGCAAATGTTGTAATTCTCAATTTCGGTGAACTATAACATAAATTGATATCCATCAGGTTGGTATCATGTACAGACTCGGTAACCATAGTGTTACTACCATGTACCTTTTCTGTACAATAATGTTGGTATCAGTTACTACCAAAATAGCCATAGTGTTAGTATTCTTTACAGACTCGGTATATATATTATATTTTGTGAGTTAGCGTTGAAGTCCATTGTCGTAGACTTTATACGTTGTTAGCTTCACTATTGCAGGTTTACACATTCGTCTAGGAGATTATACCGTCCTATTATTCCACATTCTTCTACCAAATATATAGTGGTTAAAGGGCGTAATACCGGCTCCTACTGATGAGTCGCCAGTGAACACGAAACGAATGTGCATGAGATTATACTTTCCGTTCATGCTGCCTTTGGTTTTTCCTTCTGGTCACAACTGAACTAATTTGTTACTAGGTTCGCAACACCTAATAAATACTTGCATATATATTAGTTCTTCGCAACAAACAGTATTTAACTAGAATTTTAGTACGAACGTAATGTCGAATAGGCTCAATTTTTACTTAGATCTAAAGTCGCACAATTCTGGTAAATGCTTGATGAGTTCCCAATTAGGATGAAAACGATCCGTGTGAGTAATTGCATTTTATACCTTATTTTATATTTAGTTTATGATGAAAACCTATATATATATAACATTATAATAAATTAACATAAGAATATTATAGCAAATGCAACTCATTGGCTAAACAATGTATTCGTTCTGTCTTGATAACTTAAATGACGTTGGTATTCCTGAGAACAGGAAACGAACCCACGACTGTTTGACACACAGCCATACAACCCATGCGCTAGGCCTCTGAGTCGAAGCATTTCACGCGATTCTCTGATTCACAAAAACTATGTTTCATTTTTTATCTCAAGTGGAAACTCGTTTATCTCATTTTTGTCGCGTACATCCGGCTAACAATATTGGAAGTAGAATTGGGTTAAGCTATATTGATCGGATTTAATTAAATTCGTCAACTTTAATACACTGATCGGTTTCTATGGTGTACCTGTTGAGTCATTCGGCAATGAACAAAATTTCCATGGTTTGGATTACTTTATGTAGCATTTTTAGCTACCGTAGGGGCTTTCCGAAATACACTTAGAGACAGGTACAGACTATGGATTTAATTTAATTAGTTTTACCATGTTTATTTTGGAATAACGTTATATGGAAGAAAAGATCTTGACATATTACTAGTAAACAAAACAATTCGCGTGATATTTTTATTTGGACAAGTATTCGTGCATACTTAAATATCTACGCGTCCGCACGTAAAATTTTCTAAACTTATTTTTATATTCACGCGAATTTCTTTATTTAGCAAATTGTGGAGCAAAAATTTATAATTAAATCTAATAAAACTCATATTTTTATAATATGAGCGCATTTTTGGAGCCTTGGTGTAGTGATACACGGCCGATTCTTTATGAACAAATGTTGTGTGTTTCTAGTCTTTATCAAAGGTACACAGTAATTTAAAGCCTACTATATATAAAAGGCGGAAAAACTCACGTATATTTTCAGTAGTACTTCTGCAATGACTAAAATTATCATCATATATAAGTTAGCCTCCGGAATAGTTTGGGTTCTATCTAGACTTAAATAAATTTTGTAATACCTACTGAAAATTTTGGATTATTAAATTTTGCCGACTGTTTGATTACATTTCGGTACTACATTTCCTGTAACTTCTTCATACACACATACACAGAAGCATATATATATATATATTGTGTGACTTAAATATCTTTTCCACTAAAACCTATTAATGCATATAAAGCATAACATTGCATATATATATATATATATATATATATATATATATATATATATATATATATATATATTATATATATATATATATATATATATATATATATATATTCTCTCGTTCGAGTAATTAGCCGTCTGGTCGATCGGCCTACGTAAGTTGATCGACAACTTGTGTATGTATATTGGTAAATAATATTTGATAACGACATTAACGACTGTTTCTCTTTGATTGCTGGTAAAGACAAGTTTGTTACCTTAAATAACACTCGTAGTTTAGCTGCATTAAATGTGCGTGTTAATGCTGCTTCAACTTTTTTGTGCCATTCGGGAAACTGCATCCCCCTTAAATGGGATGTTTAGGTAGACTGTTTTCTTTTCTGGCCAATATATATATACATATATATATATATATATATATATATATATATATATATATATATATATATATATTTCACGCATATAGTAGACCTCAACTCTGTTTGTTTTCAACGCTATGGGAAGGTGGATGCGAAAACTATGGAAAGAATGCGGCATTACAATAACTTTGCCATGCCAAAGTAATTAAACTCGAAATACATTTGAGAAATCGCAAAATCCGTGTGTTTTCACAAATGATATAATTAGTATAAGAATGATGGTTGACTAGAGAACACGAGAGAGGGAGATAAAACAACAATAAATCATCATCAACATTTTAATAAACAAACAATTATATATTACATATATATATATATGTATGTATGTATATAGTGTATGAATATCTCTCACACTCTCTTTCTCCCTATGGAACAATTGTTCGCAGCCTTTGGACATCATTTGTGCAAAACACCGGTTTGACTTTTTTTAAATTTTATTTTAGCTACTTTTACATCGCAACGGGGCTGTATTACTACATTCTTTCGATATAATTTTCATCCCTCTCCCCGTAGCCGATAACGCACATGATAGGATTAAGCAAACCGGAGACGTCTTTTTAGCAACTAATGGTTAGACTCCATCAAGAAGGCAACCGGTGTTGTTGTTAAATTTCATTGTCTATCCGATGCAATCCTTGGTTTTTACAGCCAACGCTTATTTAATCAATTTCTGTCATTGTATTTTATTTTTCTATGTAAGTGTGTAGTGAATAGATTCAAGTTAGATAAATTTTGCTTTAATCGGCTAAGCAATACGTAACTGAACGAAGTACAG
>JAQBSW010002443.1:0-103443 GCA_029291075.1 Eudiplozoon nipponicum | reverse complement strand
AATTACCGTGCTTAAATAGCATGCAATATGTGACTGCATACTATTGGTTAAACGTGGTTAAACAGCAATTTTGCTTTTTCTCATTGGTGCAACGTAAATAAATTTGAATTTAATTTACGCAATATGTCGGCGATTGATTTGTGTCGTTACATTTCGTTCATCCAAATCACCCCTACGCCACACGCTGAAGCAACTTTTCAATTTTATCCAACCATATCCTCAATATATTTAATAAAGCCTATCTCCTTTCAAAACACATAAGTGTATTTAACGCACTACCTACGGAAGCCATACACCTACCCCAGCGCGAATTAAAAGGGCTGTTCACATACACTTATTTAGCAAATTATTATGAAAAAACTTTGATTGGAAACACACCTTGTTCCAAATTCAATTTAAAAATAATTGATTGCGCGGGTAAGTGAGTAATAATTATTTAAATCAAGTTTGCGAGCTTGAAGTAACCACCAATCCCATTGTTCCAATTGTTCGACACACTAGTTAAATACATTGGGATTGTTGTTTAATTCAAGCTCGCAAGCTTGATTTGAAGAACTGTTCCATATTCACCCGTAATACTTTTTTATATTTCTTTATACATAGATTTTCCACAAATTTCTGAGTATTAAATTTCTTTCCGCCTAACCTTCAAATTAGAGGACTCGCCTTAGACGCAGAACGTCACATTTTGTCAATCCAATACTATCTATTTACTATTTATGTTTATTCATACAAGTGTATATTATTCTGTCATGATTTGCTTTAATATATCTCCTCATTTTTTTTTTAGAATAGAATAGAATATCTTTATTTGGATTCAAACCACACATGTTCAAACAAATAATAAAATTGGAAAATGTACAATATAACAAAAAAGTTATCACATCACATAAAAATGTGCAATTAGTCTCATGTAGATAAGTAAATCTCCCTAGTTGTACTGTACAATATATCAATATCAGAAAGTTCGGCTCTACGGAATAATAGATTCATCATCAAAATAGGAAAAATAAAGGTATAATTCGAGTGTAACATTATGCAAAAAATGAGAACCATGACTAGCAATTGATTGTATGTATTGTTGACTAACATGATGATATAATGCATAACATTTCAATTTTAATAATACAAAACTTGGAAATAAAAATCTCAAGAAATTCTGTTTCCGATAACAATTATCCTTGTCTTTTATTCAACCATGAGAAAGTATTATCATAATCAAAATAAAAATATCAGCAGGACTGTAGACTTTTTCTAGTTCAGTAGATAAAAATTTAAAAGACATCTTAGATGGAGACATTTCTCTAAGCCCCTTTGGCAATTGGTTATAAATTTTGTAGATTTTCGAAAAAGAGAATAACTTGCTCGCAACATTCCCCACCAAAGGAGGAGATATTGCCAAATGTCCAGATCAAACTGTAATCTAGAGGCGTATATAGTGCAGGAGATAGGACTAATTTGTTTCACAACTTTTCTTTGTACAGCTTCTATCTTATTGGACAAAGCTTTTATAATGGATTCCAAGTAGCGACAGCATATTCTAATATCGGTCTAATCCATATTATATACATTTTAAGTTTTATGTCATTCGATAAGATATTTTGATTTATTAGTGCCCATCTTTTCTTGGCACTGCCTACTATACTTTCAATATGTCTCTCAGCAGAAGCTGTACATTGAATAGTTATGCCTAAATCCTTTATTTCTTGCATAAGTTTAATCTCAAACACATCATTAATCACAGCATCATGAAAATAAACATAATGAAAGTCTGTTCTGTTACCTATTTTTAAAGCGCAATCAATTATTGTTTAAATTGTATTGCCTATATATGTATATGTGGCGAAAGCTGCAAACAGTTAATGTTCGTGACTGCATAGAAATTGTGCATCCGACATTTCCAGTCAAGTTCAATGTATGCAAGACTGCTAGAGGTGAGAGCCGCATATCTAAATTTGATTTCCATATATATTCAATGCGGTTTGATCCTCGATAGTCAGTTTGCCGTCGTACTCTGATGATGATCATGGAAGGTCGAAACGCGTCAGTGCGTTGCAGCTGGCGGTAGTTTTGTTATGTTGTTCGATGACTGGTTAAATACAATGGGATTGGTGTTTACTTCAAGCACGCAAACTTGATTTAAAGAATTGTTACCACCACCCGCGCAATCAATTATTGTTTAAATTGTATTGCCTATATATGTATATGTGGCGAAAGCTGCAAACAGTTAATGTTCGTGACTGCATAGAAATTGTGCATCCGACATTTCCAGTCAAGTTCAATGTATGCAAGACTGCTAGAGGTGAGAGCCGCATATCTAAATTTGATTTCCATATATATTCAATGCGGTTTGATCCTCGATAGTCAGTTTGCCGTCGTACTCTGATGATGATCATGGAAGGTCGAAACGCGTCAGTGCGTTGCAGCTGGCGGTAGTTTTGTTATGTTGTTCAGTGACTGGTTAAATACAATGGGATTGGTGTTTACTTCAAGCACGCAAACTTGATTTAAAGAATTGTTACCACCACCCGCGCAATCAATTATTGTTATTTTAAATTTTAAAGCTCTTGTTTTTTTGTTTATTCTCAGCCCTAGTGTAATCAAATATCTACTCAAATCATACAAATCTAATGTCACATTATTTTTGGAGAATTCGACATTTTTTGGATCAATTGGAAAGATTATTTTTAAATTATCAGCGAATTTGCAAACTCGACCGTTAGGATCTTAGTTTCCAAATGTGTAAATACGTTTTTAAATAAAATTGGCCCCAAAATTGATCCCTTTGGAATTCCACTTGTTACTCTTTACGATTTTGATATCAAATCGTTTACTTGAATACTCATTCTTCGATTATATAAATAGTATTTAAGTAATCTACAGCTACTAAACAGAAACTCGAAAATTACTACGCAGAAATCTGATAGTAGACGGCTGAGGTTGGTTCTTTCCCGCCTTCCAACAGACTTAATTTAGTTTATATGAAGGCGGCAAATCCTGCACACGGCACTGATATTTTGACACTCCTCAAGCTGTAATTTAATAGATTTTATCCTAACCAATCCTAAAGGAAACTTTAAAATTACAAAGTTGAAATCTGACGATCGATGTCTGAAACTGGTTCTTCCTTTGTTGACTTCATCTATCTTGTGTGAGTCGTTTATGTGGAATCGATCAGAATTTATTATTAGTGTGTCCCCAGCGGAGACTTTATTATCCCTATCTCCGGATTGACGGTGTTTATTTGTGCAATCAATAATCTTACTAGTGTGGAGGAAGTTAAATCCTCCGCCTTATGTAAAATAACATTGACTGATAAATTTAAACCACCATGGCTGATTGTAACGAATTTTATTTAAAAAGAATTTTTTCTTTTTATTTTCCAGAACGTTCTTTGTTTAAATACTTGATTTTGAATGGTGCGCCATTTTCAGTTTTTTTAGTATCTCGCTCCTTGACTGGTATTGTTATTTTGGTCTGCTGCATTTTAACATTTTCTCTAGTAAACGAATATATTACTCCATCAATTGCCTTTTGTTCTAATATAATACAAGAGTGAAGGAGGAGTCTTGGAACAGGTATATTTGATTCCATCTGTTGTTCACGTATATCTTATTCCAGATTATTTGTTTGTAGAAACCGCTGTCCAACTTTCGCATTCCGATTGCCTAACATTAAGTGTCGATTTAATTGTTTTACCATATAGTTATGGAAACCGATATTAAATTTGAGGACACAAGTAGGTTAGTGCAGGACATTGCGGACTTGAACCTAGGAGATACAAATGGTAATATAAGCCTATCAGACTCTACTGTGAATTTTAGGACTTCAAGCGATCTGGCATCTATGGGGCTCTCAGACTCGATTAGGTTAGGGGCTTCTTCAAAATTTGGCGACCGCGCCAGTCCAAGAATTTTAAGTCTACCGCAGTACAAATCAGAAAAACTTTCAAGTTGGGTAGGAGATGCCCAAATGATATTTAGTGCTTATAATATTGTAAATCCAATGGAGAAATTTGTTGCAGCATGGATGGCATTGCCTGAAAATTTCAGAAATGCCTTGTAAAATTTCAAAGACAGAACTGTGGAAGAAAAGCCGTACAATGCATTTGAGTTATTAATGGCTGAAATTCAACAGAGATATCATTCTGGAAGATCAGCGCAAATGTGCGAATTATTACGCTTAGAAAAAATGGGGCGTCAACTGCCGTCCAAATTTTACGAACGCCTTTGCACAAAAGCTTCCAGGTTAAATATATCTAGAGATGTAGTCAACTCCATTTTTACAGCTGAGCTACCAATTAGGCTTAGAACAACATTGGAAGTATTTGACACAATGAGCATAGATTGGCCAACTAAACTCAGAGGGTTAGACGGCGTGTATAAACAGCAGGAACCACAAGTACATGCTGTAATAGCAGATTCTGTCACGATGCAGCCAGTCAGGGCGGATGCCGAAAACAACCTGACTATACAAGAAACCTTGTGTTTCTTATGTAGAGAAGTTGCTAGCTTACGTAGTGATATTGCACAACTTCAGAGTCAGGATAGGTACACTAGACGTCGAGGGAGTCACTCGCGTCAACGCTTCGAAGGGCCACGCTGATGGTGTAAGGCACGTTGCGAGTACGGACGCAGTGCGAAGTGCCAAGGTGAAAATTGTATAAACCCGCGATTAGGTGGACCCAGATGGAAAGGAAGCACAAAACCGGTAGAGAGAAATCCATCACCGGGAAAAGGACAAAACCCGCGCTAGAAGGAGCCCTAGGGGGGTTCCATTGCAAAGGCTCCCAGATATGCCTTTAAAAGGCATACTCAAAGCAAAAGATGCGACTAGAACAAATAACACCGATATAGAAGGCAAGAGAGTCCGATTCTCACTAAGCGGAGATCTGGAAAACATTTCCGTATTGTCCAGCAACAAGTTCATTATTAAGGATGAATTATCTGGATTAGAATTTCTTATCGATACGGGTGTTGAGGTAAGCATAGTTAAGTCAGACGTGATGGAAGCAGATTGCCCCACATTTGATTATCAACTATGAGCCGCCAACGGTAGTCCGATAGGAGTGAAAGGGATGAAAGAAATGTCGGTAACATTAGGCCAGAAATCTTCCTTCTAGCCGATGTCAAGGACCATATCATTGGCATGGATTTCTTGACACATTTCAAGCTGACATTAGACCCCAAAGCCAGGACTATCGCAGAAGGCGTAGGGATATCAACACATACTGTGTCTAACACGTCGGCTTTTAGAACAGTCATCTTACCTCGTCCAACAGTCTCACATGACTTTGCCGATATAATCGAGAAGCACCTTGCAGTGTTTCAAACTTTCAGTGTCAAAGGATAGGTTTGAAAACAGGAGTAAAACACTAGATAGAATTGGTGGCTCCGTTGCCTTGTTCACCAAAGGCTCAATCATTGGCACAACACAAGCAACAAGCTGCTTTGTCCGAATTTCACCAATTGCGCAAAGAGATGATTTGTAGAAGGTCAAATTCCAATTTTGCTTCCTCAATAGTGGTAGTTCTCAAACCTGAACCGGGTCAATGGAGGGTTTGTGGGAATTATCGTCTATTAAACTCAGTGACGAAGGGTGATTCTTATCTTCTCCTTAACCAGATTACTTTACTCCGAGATATAATGGGATATGAGGTCTATTCAACTTTAGACCTCCAGAAAGCGTATTATTAGGTACCAATAGAGGAAAGTTCGATACCACTCACCGCAGTCCAATTTCCAGGAGGGGGATCACATGAATTTCTTCGAATGCGGTTTGGTTTGAAAACTGCCAGTCAGACATTCCAGCGTTTGGCTGAAGAAATCCTTCAGAATTTTCCATTTCCGAGGGTATATATAGACGACATAATAATTATTAGTCGCTCGAAAAATGAACATCGTACGCATTTGCAAACGATTTTGACCAGGCTGGAACAATATGGATTAGTGTTCAAACCTAAAAAGAGTAATATCGGTTGCTCTTCAGTTGAATACTTTGGTTCTATACTTTCCAAAGACGGAATTAAACCTTTGGAACATAAGATCCAAGCTATAAAGGACGTAACGGAACCCCGCACCCTACGCCAGTTGCGAAGGTTCTTGGGCATGGTCAGCTATTATCGTCGATTCATTCCAGGTCTAGTTGGAATTCTTGGATCGTTAACACACCATCTCACTCGTGAAAAGAGCACAATCAAGAAGTCGTGGCCTATAAATTTGAGTCGTAAAGACCGAAAAAACTTTCAAAAGGACACGGAAATTTTAAGTGACATAACCACATTAGCACCTGTAGATTGGGAGAAACCTTTCGAGCTAATCACAGATGCCTCCGATGTTGCATTAGGGGCAGTGCTACAGCAAAGAGATCAGGACGTAGTGAGACCGATTGGGTTTTATAGCCGTAAGCTTAATGATCGAGAAAAACGTTATGATACGTTTGGCAAAGAGCTTCTAGCAGTGTATGCCGCAGTGCTAAACTTCGAGCATTACTTAGACGGACATAAGTTTAAGTTGTTGACCGATCATAAGCCATTGATCAGCATACTTGGTAAAACAGCTAGGCTTAATTACTCTCGTAGAGTGAATTTCCATATAACACGGTAAGAAGAGTTCGATTTCACTGTGTCTCATATTGCTGGTAAGGAGAATGTGGTAGCAGATGCACTTAGCCGACCGAATGAAGCTGATGTCGAGCTGAAATTTCAAGTTCCTTTGAAAAGTTTAGATGATTCAATGCATGATTTCGTTAGTCAAATCGAGGAAGCGCAAGGATCGGATCCCTTTACATTAGTATTGTCCAAAAGGCCAGGATATGTTTGTAAGCTCATAAGTGGCAAGTGGTTGTTATGCGAAACATCTAGAAGTCAACCACGACCATATGTGCCGTTGGAGTTACGGGCCAAGTTTATCCAAGTGTTACATGACATGGGTCATCCATCCATTAAAGCCACCATTCGATTGATCAACGACAGATACGTATGGCCGCACATGTCTAAAGACATACGGGTATGGGTAAGAGCCTGTGCCAAGTTTCAAACGTGTAAGGTGTGGAGACATACCAGAACCGAGATAAAGAATATTGGGATACCAATTGGACGGTTCAGACACGTACACATAGACATTGTCGAGATGCCTGAAGTTAATGGGAACAAATACTTGCTGACCATGGTAGATAGATTTAGTCATCAATTTGAAGTGGCGATTTTAAAAGACATGACAGCGCAAGAAGTCTTGTTCGCGTTTCTACATAATTGGATATCGCGTTATGGTGTTCCGGAAAAGGTCACTAGTGATCGCGGTAGTCAATTTATGTCAGAGCTTTTCGTAAGATCCCCCAACATCATGGGAACCACTATAATACATACTAGCGCGTATAACCCACGAGCGAATGGGATGGTAGAAAGGCTACATCGTGAACTGAAAGCTGCATTAAGGTGTACTAGTGGAACAAGCTGGATACACGATATTCCTTTAGTACTACTCGCCATGCGCAACAGATATAGGGCACAATTAGGTACGTCCATGGCAGAACTGGTTTATGGAGAACCATTAAGGCTGCCTGGTGATCTTCTAATAGAAACTCCAAGTATTCTTGATTGGGCTTCTAGTTATGTAGATTGGTTCGTAGGAGCACTTAGAGATAAGATGTGTCGTTTAGCTCCAACCACGACTAGAAAAGCAAAAACCAAGTGCTATGTGTCCTCTGATCTAAAATCGGCTTTGCATGTGTATATAACTAATGAAAATAGGAAGAACTGCCTAACACCATTTTATAAAGGACCATACAAGGTCAAGAGGATGACTGACAAGAATGTCATCATAGAAATAAATGGCATTGAGGATTGTGTTACGTTGGATCGTTGCATTCCCCAGTTTATCTGGATCGACAGTATCACTGAATTAACAGATGCGTCGAATGACCGTTCTATGGGCGAATCTGATGTGTGCAATCCCACCATACAGGCACATAATGAAATGCAGAACTCTGAAGACGCGTTGTCTAATATAGCAAAATCTTATTCTACTAGTTCACAGCATGAAAACTATTTGTCAATACCAGATGATTTTGAAGAACCAGTAAAAATTGTACCGGGCGAGATGACGACGTCAGGGGCGCCATTATGCACAACTCGTTCTGGAAGAGTGCCACGTCAGCCGAAGAATTATGATTACGTCTATTATTGGCCGTCTTTTTTTGAGAAGGTGGTGTATGTGGAGTATGTTAAATCCTCCGCCTTATGTAAAATAACATTGACTGATAAATTTAAACCACCATGGCTGATTGTAACGAATTTTATTTAAAAAGAATTATTTCCTTATATTTTCCAGAACATTCTTTGTTTAAATACTTGATTTTGAACTGTGTGCCTTTTTCAGTTTTTCGAGTGTCTCGCTCCTTGACTGGTCTTGTTTATTTTGGTCTGCTGCATTTTAACATTTTTCTCTAGTAAACGAATACATTTCATCAAATATATTTCTCCATCAATTGCTTTTGTTCTAATATAATACAATATTGAGAATAATCGTTCTGGAACTGATTATTTGTTCGGGAGTAATTTTTCGAATTTGATTGCCTAACATTAAGTGTCGATTTAATTGTTATACCATATAGATATGGAGACCGATATTAAATTTGAGGACACAAGTAGGTTAGTGTAGGACATTGCGGACTTGAACCTAGGAGATACAAATGATAATATAAACCTATCAGACTCTACTGTGAATTTTAGGACTTCAAACGATCTGGCATCTATGGGGCTTTCACACTCGAATAGGTTAGGAGCCTCAACACTAGGTTTTCCAATCTATCAGATGCCATCTTGTTTAACTTAATAAAAATGCTTCATTTTTAATAAATCATTTATAAGATTTTGCTCGTATAAAGCGCATTCATTTAGTTAAACAAAATACAAATATTTATTATTTCATTTTCTCTTCTGCGGCTCGAAGGCTGTTTCCCTCATTATGCTGGCCGCTCTATCATAATATTTGCACTTCTGTGAGCTCTTTTTGTTGAATTCATGCCATTCCTAATTTTTTTGCTATTGATGCATCCTCGTCTTTTAATAAAATCATAAATTCATTCAACTAAAAGCAGAAACTCCTGCACACGGCACTAATATTCTGATTATTCACAAGCCTTATTCTGGTCGATTTTTGCCTAGTAAATTGAAATCTCTTTCTCCTCAACATAAACTACCACGAGTTTGCTGAAAGAACTTATCTTTCAAAGTTTCCATTAGCCTTATCATTAAATAATTTGCCTTTCATTATTTCACTCAACTGCACATATCCCTACTTTTGAATTGTATTGTTGGGCCAGTTATCATTTGTTGCGAAATAAATGTAATATTATTATTTATGGAGTTTTCGAGTAGAGGCTCTTTGGTTTCTACCATTAGAGAGCCGCTGTGATCTCAGGCTCGGCTAACTCATACATCCGGAGTGATCAAGTAACTTAGAACAAATAAACTCCTCAACAATTAAGCAAATGTGATCTTGATTAAATCTGATATTGTGAGCATTGTACTGTGTATATGTCATTAGAGGCCTGCAAATTATACGGAAAAGATCGTACCGAAACTTTGACAGTCAACGAATAGATCGTACCTCGTTTCCAGTGGTTAGTTTAAATGGTGTTGATGCTTTCAAAAAACAGGAACGAGTCCGCACACAATCACTAAGAGGATAACTCGATGTGTACTTGGAAATGAGGTTCAATCGGATCTCTGCGAAACTGATAATGCAAAGCGTCAACCCGCGCACTTGAATTGCGGAGATTCAACATTTAAAGCTCGCACTACGCAACCATTCAGGATATATGATAAAAACAATATAACGGTTACAAGTCGACAGTGAAGGTCACGCGCATCAGCCATAACATAGAAAACGCACTGTTCTCCACAAGTAACTTATATTTCGTAAATCTTTGTTTACTGCAATAACTGAGAAGATTTTGCCTGAAGAATAGACGTTGCATAGGACTATGCTTGTTTTTTATCAAACTTTGTAAAAGTTGGCTTGGAAAAGGTAAATAATATTTATTTTTCTTTATATAAATGTTGCAATTTTGAATTAAATACCAATCCCACTCTATTTAACTTGTTGTTTAATTCAAGATCGCAATCTTGATTGAAAGAATTTTTACCACCACCTTCGCAATCATTGGTTGTTTATCATTCATTTTTGTCAGAGGAAATATCTTCCTCTACATACACCACCTCAAAACGGCGTCTAGTAATAGACGTAGTTCTTGTTCTTTGGCTGGCGTTCAATTGTTCCGGAACGAATTTTGCATGCTTGTGTCTCTAACGTCGACGTTGCGCATTGTTCATTTGCCTCTGGTATTGTCAGGTCGTCAAACGTTGATAGAGCGTGATGATCTTTTAACTCGGTTGAGCTTGATGTCGATGCCGTGGACAACGCGTCTTGTAAAATTTTCCGGTTTGAATATTGTGTCTGTGTGATTGGATTGCATACATCAATCTCGACCATGGAACGATGTCCTTTAACGCATCTTGTCTTTCGATCTCATCATCAATCCAGATAAACTGTGGAATTCAACGATCCAAAGTCATACAATCCTTCATGTTATTTACTTCTACGACGACATATTTATTTGTCATCCTCCTGATCTTATACGGTCCTTTGTAAAATGGGGTCAGGCAGTTCTACCTATTTTCATTAGTTTCATAAACATGCGATGCCGATCTTAGATTGGAGGACACATAGCATTTGGCTTTAACTTTTCTAGCCTTTGTCGGAGCTAAACGATACACCTACTTTCTAAGTGTTCCAACAAACCAACCAGAATCCCAATCAAATCTACATGGAGTGACTAGTAGAAGATCTCCATTCAGCACTAATTGATACGCACCGCGAGCAATACTATAGGAAGATCGTGTATCTAGCTCGTGTCACTTGTACACACCAACGCAGCTTTCAATTCACGATGTAGCCTTTCTACCATCCTATTTGTGGGTGAATTGTACGCACTAGTAAGCAGTTCATGTATTCCCATAATATGAGAGATCTTATGAACGCTCTGACATAAATTGACTACCGTGATCGCTAATGATCCTTACCGGTACAACATAACGCGCCACCAAATTATGTAGGAACGTAAAATAGACTTCTTGCGCGGTCATGTCCTTCAAAATCCTATTTCAGATTGACGAATAAAACGATCGACCATTGCTAGAAAATACTTTTGACCATTAGCTTCAGGCATCTCGAAAATGTCTATATATATGCCTAAACCGTCCTGTTGGTATTGAAATATTCTGTATTTTTCCAAACTTACACACTTGGCTCTTACCCAAATCCGTATGTCTTCAAACATATGCGGCCATACATATGCCAGTAATAAGTCGATTGATAGCTTTTACGGGTGAATATCCCAAATAGTCTAGTTGTCTAATTATTTTAGCGCGTAATTCCAAAGGCACAGATGGTAAATTTTTGTCTCTGACAGTCTTGCATAACAACCACATGCCATATTCCGGTCTCTTAACCAATATTAACTTGCGCTTCCTCAATTTGCTTGAATAAATTGTTAGTATAATCATCGAAATTCTTCAATGGACCTGGATGTATCAGCTCAAAGTCTGCTGTATTCGGTCTGCTAAGTATTTCTGCCAATCAACACTCTTTAACAGCAATATGAGATACAGTGATATCGAACTTTCGTAATTGAGTAATCTGAGAATTCACCATGCGACAGTAATTGATCCTCACGGTTATACCAATTATGCTTACAAACGGCTTATGGTCTGTCAAAAACTTGAATTGATGACTGTCTAAATGATGCACAAATTTTAGCACTGTAGCATACACAGCAAGAAGCTCTTTGTCTAAAGTATAATGCCGATTTTCTCGGTCATGAAACTTTTGTTTTTATAACTCAATTTGCCTTAGTATATCCTTGTCTTTTTGCTGAAGCATTGCCTCTATTGCAACATCTGAGGCATCTGTGATTAGCTCAAATGGCTTCTCTTAATAAACAGATGCCAGAGTGGTTATGTTACTTAGCAATTCCTTAGCTCTATGGAAACTTTCTCGGTCTTCCTGACTCATGATGATAGGTCAGGATTTCGTGATCGTGTTCTTCTCTTGTGTGAGATGGCATGTTAGCAATTCTAAAATTCCGGCTAGACATTTCAGAAATTGTCGATAATAGCTGATCGTGTCCAAGAACTTTCGCAGCTGGTGCACGGTCTGGGACTCCGTAACGACTATGATGTATTGTCTTTAATCTTCTAAAAGTTTAATCCCGAATTTTGAAAGTGTTTGTCGAAGGGATTTAATCAAATAACATCCAATTTTGCTCTTTTTTGGTTTGACCAGTAATCTATATTGTTCCAACCTGGTCAAAACCGTTTCCAAATGCTTACGATGTTTCACACGTGATCGTATGAAAATAATTACGTCGTATCGGTACACCCTCGCAAATGGACAATTCTGGAAGTCTTCTTCAATTAAACACTGGAATGTCTGACAGACATTTTTCAACCCAAAAGACATTCTAATAAATTCATGCGATCCCCCTCCTGGAAAACGGATTGCGGTGAGTGGTATAGAGCCTTCCTCTATGGATATCTGATAAGGCACTTTCTAGAGATCGCAAGTTGAATAAACCTCATATCTCATTATGTCTCAGTGCAGAGTGTTCTGGTTAGGAACAGGATAAGAATTACCCTTTCTCATTGTGTTTAATAGATGATAATTCCCACAAACCTTCCATTGCCCCGGTTCAGGATTGAACACTTTTTCTAGTTCGGTAGATAAAAATTTAAAAGACATTTTAGTTGGAGGCGTTTCTCTAAGCCCCTTTGGCAATTGATTGTAAATTTTGTAAATTTTTGAAAAAGAGAATAGCTTGCTCGCAACATTCCCCACCAATGGTGGAGATATTGCAAAATGACCAGATCTAGTTCCAATTTCATGACTCTTTCTTATTGGATTCATATAGGCACCAGTCCACTGGTTCGAATGGAAAGCTTTTATGCAATAGCACATTCTCCGAAACCATAAAGGATACAGTGATACAAAATGTAATCTAGTAGCGTATATAGTGCAGGAGATAGGACTAATTTGTTTCACAACATTCCTTAATTCCACTTGCTAACTGCTCTGTATCCTCAATATTTGATAAACCAGCCGTTATATTAGGATTAAATTTCTTATAATTTATATATTATATTAATTAAGCTTACCTGGATGCGCTGATATCCACAGATGAAAGAACGATATGGTGGTGACCTTGAAAAAAAATATCCACGTCAATTACCTGAAGCAAATTAGATATCCTTCTTAATAATTTGTATTAAGAACGATAGATGAAAGTGGATTACAATACTTTATTAGCAAAGTGAATTCAGATGAAACCACTCAGTATAACGCTTGTGCAACTCAGCAACTCAGATAAAACTCTCTTATCCTTCAACAA
Source organism: Eudiplozoon nipponicum (assembly GCA_029291075.1). Taxonomy (NCBI): domain Eukaryota; kingdom Metazoa; phylum Platyhelminthes; class Monogenea; order Mazocraeidea; family Diplozoidae; genus Eudiplozoon; species Eudiplozoon nipponicum. The sequence continues at coordinate 89,994 of JAQBSW010002443.1, read as the reverse complement.
GACAAATCAAATACTTCGACAATATGAACAAAAGAAACTTCTAAAAATTTACAATTTTTTTAAGATGCACAATATTGTTTTACGAAACCAGCGATAACATCAAATGTCCAAAAATAAAATTTGATTTATTTCTCTGAACATTTCTATCCTCTAACGAGCTAGACATATGCTTTCTTGTTGAAACTTGGCTGTCCCCATCCATCCACTGTGATCACCTTTTCCTCATCCATGGTTACACTTTCCTTCGTAGTGACAGAACAGTCGGTCATGGCGGGCGGGCTGCCAGCCTATGTCCGATCCTTTCTCATTCCCAAACGTTTGTCGACATCAAACTCCCTAGGATTGGAATTTTTCTCGTTTCAGCTTCAGATCCATAACCAAAGTATATCTACCTGTGTTTTCTACAGACCCCCTAACCTCTCAATCATCGACGACACTCGCGTTGCTCAACTTCTATCCACTTTTTTCTCTCAGAACTCCGATCGGTACGTCGTTGTGTGTGACCTCAACCTCTCCATGGTAAACTGGCAAAATCTAACTTCTGAAAGTCACCCACTGCCACGACTCTTCGCGGACAACCTGCTAAACCAATTCGTGCACTTTCCTACCCGAGGGAACAACCAACTGAACTGTGTCCTCTCGAACAAAGAGGTGACCGATTTCCATTCTCGGGAGATATTCCCTAATCTTGATCACTGTCAGGTATCCTTTCTCATCTCTCTTTTATCCTTTATCCTTAGGAAAAACATCCAACCATCCCGGCGATTCACTAACTGGGAGGAGTTTTGCCGACTCTGTGACGCCCTTAACTGTAGGGACCTCTTTCTCCCAAACAACCTCTCCTCATGCTTTTCAGAAGTCCGTAACATCCTATCCTCCCACTTTAATTCCATCACCTCTATTCAACGCAAACACGCGACGAATAAGTTGAACTCTTTGTTTGAGGCACGTGACAACCTCGCACGCAACTCTCGACTACGCACATTGTCACTTGCTCGCGCCCTCGCACTGAGACGTATCGATGGGAACATTAAACAGGTTATCAGCAAACAGGCGCTCCACATCGAAAGACGCATCCGCTCAGCTCCTAATCCCCGGATAAAGTTTGCTATTATCAAACACCTATATCTGCGAAAGTTAAAAATATCGTATATTAACTTTTAACAGTCAGACGACTCCTGCTTCGCCGAAGACTATTTGACTTATCTCCTCGACTCCTTTTCCACTCCCACTCCGTCTGCTGTGATTTTAGACATCAGAGACACTGATAACCTACGCTGGTTCAACGTCTCACCAGCTTCCGTCGCCCAAGCAATTAAAGACATTAAATCTAAACACCAATTCGATAAATATAGCGTCTCGGTCAGCATGATTGCACTTCTTGGCTGGAAAGTCTTCTCTCTGGTTACTAATGTTATCAAACTTTGCCTCGAAACTACCTATCTTCCCCCGGACTGGCTTAACTAGACTATCTCTCCTATCCCACAAAATGGCACTTGTACGATCTCCTCATTCAAAGATCTCCGCTTCATTACTATCGTCCCTTCTTTCACCAAAATCTTCGACAGGGTCTTATACAACCTAATCTACCCCTTCATTAATTCTCTGGAAAACTTCTATCTCCTCTATGACCAACATGGTTTCTTGAATAGCCGCTCCTCTTCCACCAACTTAGTTAGTGTTCTCAATCATTGTTACTCCTCCTTCTCCAGAGGTCATGAATGCACTCTCCTCTTCCTGGATATATCCAAGGCTTTTGATTCGCTGACATTTTTGCAATTGAATCCGCCTTATGGCGAAGTGATATTTGCGGCAACGTCCTCAATCTTATCAATTACTATCTCCAACACCGATGCGCGATTGTAAAAGTCGGAAATAGTCTCACGAGATCTGGAGTTTCCCAGGGCTCCGTATTTGATCCTATTCTCTTCAACCTTACACTCGCGCAAGTACAAGTTGAAGACAACCTTTTCAATCTGTTCAAATATGTGGATGACATGGTCATCGTACTCAGTAACCTCACAGCATCCAACCCTACCTTACCCCTTATATCTGAGCTTTCATCCTCGCTCCACCCGCATGTAAGCAGTATCGGTCTCAAACTTAACCCCGCCAAGACTCGTTTAATGAAACTCTCCACTGACCCATTCTGCTCTCTCCCGGTTGCAAATTATCTCCTCGATATTGAAATAATAGATTCAGCCAAACACCTTGGCTTTTATTTTACAAAATCCTTAGACTTCTCCCCACACCTTACGCACACCACTTCCAAACCCTGCAAATGGGCCCGTCTGATCTGTTTCAAGACTAACAACCCTATTCTCCAACTCACGCTCTTCAAGGTCTACGTCCAACCCTTCATTTTATACGCTAGCGAATTCTACTGTCCTCTCATTCTGGCCTCCTCGTATACCATCGAACAGATATCCTCCAGGTTTCTAAAGCGAGTCTTCTTCCACAGCCAAAATTATCAGAAACGCCTACTCCTGGCAAACCTTCTACCGCTTTGGTTTACCCGTCACCTTCGAGTCATTTCTTTTATCCATAAGATCACAACTTGCCTTCTACTATCCAACTTTGTTCACCCCAGTGAGCACTACGCCACACGTCCTAGCAACTCTTCTATCTAATCTAACCATACCCCCACCATATTCAAACGATCTATCTCTTCTCCAAAGCCACTAGTGCCTTCAACGCTCTTCCCACGGACATGAAGCTCTTACTGCAGCATGAATTTAAAAAGAAGGCCCATAAGTACTTCTTTAACAAATTTCTTAAGGAAACGACCGATTGCAAACGAAATTGGATCCTTCGCAATTCATAAAATTTCTTTCACCTCGGCCATTCTCCTTACTGATTTCAAAGGACGAAATCCCTCTGGCCGTAATCTAATTTCCACTTTTCCCCTCTGGTTTTAAATCTTTCATTCGTGACTCTCTGATACCACTTCTAAGCTCATTTTTTACTCCATCATATCCATATAGTGGATACTTTACTATGTTTTGCTCATCCAATCCGTCTCCTTTTTGTTTCAGCGGAAGACCGGAAACTCAAAAGCCCTGCCGGTCCACCAACGGTTTGCATCGGACATCGACTCCCCCTGTTGGCCTTTGATGCCAAATAAATGTATTAAATTATTAATATTATTATTTAATAATAATAATAATAATACATACACACACACACAATACACAATACATTTATTTGGCATCAAAAGCCAACTGGCCCGACCATTGAAATAACAAATCAAGGGTAGGATATATGGAGGTGAGTGAAATTGTGACTAGCAAAGTATTTAATAGCAGGGGGTGTTGGGGAAGGGAAAAGTTATTATTAACATCAAGATAGTTCAATCTGGTGAAAAATAAATAGAAACGAAGTTCCATTTGACTAGACAAGATCAATTGGAGATAGTCCATGAAGTATCAGAGCTTCTAGGCGAATGGGAGATCGAAAAAAAGATGGCGGACCGGAGGTAGACGTCGACCGATGGAGTCCATTGTCGTGGAGATTGAGTTGATGGAGCAAAGCATGGGCATAGATGGAATCTGTAGAATTGAAGCGAGCGAGTCTTGCAGGGGTCGCAGGCATCCGTAGAACGTGGTTGTGATTGAAGGAAGACCAGGGGGAGTCGATGTCCGAAGCGAACCGTTGGTGGACCGGTAGGGCTGTTGGGTTTCCGGTCCTCCACTGAAGCAAGAAAGAAAAGAATTGGATGAGCAAAACGTAGTAAAGTATCCACAACGTGGATATGATGGGGTAAGGAATGGGCTGAGAAGTGCTTTTCAGTGAGTCTAGAAGAAAAGATTAAGACCAGAGAGGTAAAGTGGAAGATTAGATGACTGCCTGAGGGATTTCGCCCTCCGAAGTTAGTATAGAGAATAGCCTGGGGTGAAATAAATGTTATGGATTGAGAAGGAACCAGTTTCGTTTCCAGTCGGTCGTATCACAAAGAAGTTTGTTGAAGAAGTACTGATGGGCTGCCTTTTTGCATTCGTGCTGGGGTAGGAGCTTTATGTCTGTGGGAAGAGCGTTGAAGACATTAGTGGCTTTGGAGAAGAGATAGATTTTTTTAAATATGGTGGGGGTATGGTTAGCTTGGATAGAAGAGTTACTAGAACGTGTGGCGTAGTGGTGACTTGGGTGGGCAAAGTTGGAGAGTGGTAAGCAAGTTGTGATCTTATGGATAAAAGAAATGACTCGAAGGTGACGGGTGAACCAAAGCGGAAGAAGGTTTGCTAGGAGTAGGCGTTCCCTATAGTTTTGGCATTTCGGGAAGACTCGCTTTAGAAATCTGGAGGATACCTGTTCAATAGTATACGAGGAGGCGAGGGTGAGAGGACAGTAGAATTCGCTGGCGTAGGAAATGAGGGGCAGAACGTAGATCTTGAATAACGTGAGTTGGAGAGTGGGGTTGTTAGTCTTAAAACAGATCAGACGGGCCCATTTGAAGAGTTTGGAAGTAGTGTGTGTAAGGTGTAGAGAGAAGTCTAGGGATTTTGAGACATGAATGCCAAGATGTTGTCCGAATCTATTATTTCTATATCAAGGGTGTAGTTGGCAACCGGGATAGAGCAGAATGGATCTCAGAGGAGAGTTTCATTAGGCGAGTTTTGGTGGGATTTAGTTTGAGGCCGATTCTGCTGAGCTGCGAGTGGAGCGAGGATAGGAGCTCCGATATAAGGAGTAAGGAGGGGTTGGATGTTGTATTATTATTATTATTATTGTGTGTGTGTGTATTATTATTATTATTATTATTATTATTATTATTATTATTATTATTATTATTATTATTATTATTATTTTATGAGGAGTTAATTGATGTCCAATAATTTAATTAACCTCCACAACTTCCAAATGCAGTAATGTGTTTAAATGGTTTTTTTCAAGGCCTATAACTTTTACTAGTCAACTGGACTCCGTAGTATATTCTTTTATGGAACTGTGTTTGAGCGTTACGCTTATAAATACATATTTATAGCAGTGTTTGAAATGATTAGTTTTTAAGCGGCTACATAAACTCCTAATGCTGAATATCCTAGTCATTAATCTGTAGTTTTTATAATTCTGTGGATTTTTTATCATAAAGTTGCAAAATGAAATTCAAAAAAACCATTTTATTTGTTCATTGATATTTTCCTCCAAAGGTTTGATCGAACATGGAAAGACTCTTACCCAGTCAGACTTTAAATCATTACCCTGATGAGGGCGATATTCGCGGCCTAGTAGGTTTGCGAAACCTTGGAAATACGTGTTATATGAATGCAGCACTGCAAATACTAGCACACTGGTTAGAAATGTTGCTTTTATGTTATCAGTCCACAGTTAACTGATTACTTCTTGTTTAGTCCGCAGTACTTTACTCTTAAAGAATCTGTTATGAGTGATGTATTTCGAAATCTTCTCTGCCAAATTTGGAGTCAAAACCAGTAATTTTATTTATTATATATAGTAGGATTCGGTCTATTAGTCCGACTCAACTATTTTCTGCTGTACAACACTCAAATCCGTTGTTTGGCGGTTACCGGCAGCATGATAGCCAAGAATTTTTGCGTTGGTTTTTGAACTTTCTTCATGAAGAACTTAAAAGAATGCCATTTCCTAGTAATGAGTTTAAGGGTATCCTTATTTGATAAATTTTGTTTGATTAGTCTGTTTTAATTTGAGTTTTATTTCAATCATTTTTATAGTTGAAATTTATGTTTATTATTCTTTAAAAAAATAATTTCTGCCTTATATGTGCAAAGTTTCATAGCGAATAAGCTTTTGTAGAAGATTCTATTTTTAACATTAATTAGCCAAAATTAACTTCATTATAGAGGCCTGTTATAAATTATGCACCAATATACGAAGTATTTCTCAATAGATAATAAATTTATTATTAATAATAATAATTTGCATTGCGGATCCTCCAAAATGGCTTAACTCAAAAGTATACTTAATTGAAATTAATCTGGTGTAGAAAATTGAAATAATTAGCTCTTTTAAAAGATAGAAATATTTTATATTCGCGGTTACTTTATGCGTTTAGTTATTAATTATTTGTTTTTGTAGCGATTACAAAGTAGCCACAGATGCATTATGTATAAGGCATTGCGAAATGGGTAATATAGCTTCCTTGCGGTTTACCTTTTACTTACTTTACTGCGGCTGATTCCTTTTGGAGTTTACCTTTTACCATCCGAAACAAACCAGTTTTCATAGTTAGTCTGTGAGAACAATATCCAAAACTTAGGCTTAGTGCTACTATATAATGGCAAAAATTTCGACGTAGCACAATTTGATACTATGTCATAGGGTATTGTTCTCATAAAATTTGAATAGGTTAGAGAAATTTCGCATGTAATAATGCTTCCAGCATGAAACGACAGCACAAAAAAGATTTTCATTTCACTATACTAGTATCTGTAATAAAACTAGTTCTAGATATATGCCCATTGTCTTCGAATATTATACATTTTTTATAATATAGAGAAAGCATTTAATAACACAGTTGATAATAACTGGTTTATTTCGAGAATACTTAGCAACGCTTACATTCTTTCACTTATATACACACTTGATTTTTATTGGACTAAGAAAATGTAAAAAAAATAAGGACGGGAAGCAAAAAGAAGAGGCATACAGACGTGATTTTTGTTTGAAAAGAAATGCAGCACGTTCGTGGTGCATTGTATTGTTATTTTTAAAATATAAGTAAATAACCTGTTCTGTTTTGCTTAGCTTTTATGATTCTTGTTTGAAAGAAATGCAGCACGTCCGTTGCGATTTGTATTGTTATTTTCTAACTAGAAGTAAATGACCAATTCTGTTACATGCTTCTTTTCATGTGAAGCCTCTTGTTTGGTTTAACTGTGCAGTAACTTAATGTTAAATGTTTCTGACGGAATGAGAACAAGCGTGCCAGACGCGAATGCCATGATTTGGCTGCTGAATGAAACAGTCCACTGGCATCTGGGCAGATACTGTTCATCCGCCTTGGTTGGCAGGCTATTTAAGAAAAGTAAAACTCCGAATACAACCCGTCCTCACTAGGAATGGGCGACCTAGTGTTCTTTTACAGTCTGCATATAACCATGAACGATATATGTTTATATGGCAGTGAAACATCAGTATTTTTTTACTTTTGTATGGCTTTGCATGATGAGTAAGGTGGCATGTAGTCTGATTTTCAGTTTTATTTCTCTTTCTTGTTGGTGGTTTATTAGGTGTTGATATTAGAGACCAAATGTTTGAATATGTGCCATTCTGATTGTATTACAGAGTAATGTTTGAGATCCTGTTATCCTGAAAAATATGTACAAACACGTTTCATCTATGATAGCTGATTCTTAAAACAGATCATGAGTGATATAATAAATTTAAAAACTGAACCTTGTAGGAAGAAACCCCAAGAGACAGCACGAAGTGTCATAACACATACACCATTAAAGACGCGAACATCTCAGTGGAAAAAATAACACTATCTTTTGTGGCCTGATTAAGAATGTGTTTCATGATTTTCCTGTAGACACAAATGATCTTAGAGACCTCATACTATGCACAAAACACAAAATTTACATTTGAAGGTAATTATTACGGGAAGTCTAGTGGTATAGCTTTGGAAGCTTCTTTGCACCACTGCTGGCAGATTCATACACCAAACAAACGCGGTGATTAAACCGAATCACTAAGGTGCTGAAGTAAAAATTAAATTCGGCAGGCAAAGGATCATGAAGCTTGATGCCAAAGATCGATTGTCAATTCTCTTCAAATTTCCATGTGTGTATAGTAGCATATATATTGGACGTACGGAAAAGCAATTGATCAGCCGAATCTAGCAACATTTTTCACAGAAATAATCAGATGCTTCACTGATATACATAGGTGGAAATATTTGGCTCTCAAATTTCGGTTTCAGGAAGGGCTTATACCAACAATGCAGAATTAACTAAGTCTACTCACAGGAATCTGTTTGTCATCACATGCAGATTTTTGTCTAGTTAAGTATGTTGTCGTTAGTGAGGGTGCGTTGATATCGTAAAAGGTAGTATCACACCATGTAATTGCTGGTTTACCAATTCTTGGGTTCATTCAATCCATTAGAGCTTTCGTTTTTGTCTGGTGAGCAGGATGTGCAAACGGCCTCAAATCGTGTTAAAGCTAACACAATCGGAATTCCATAGCGAAGCTAGATGGAGATAGTAGGTGAAAGAGTGGTCAAATGAAAACAGCCTGCGCACACAGTGGTCGGTTGACATAGAACTTTGACGAATAAATAAATAAATTTAGAACGTGTCATTACGTGTGTTTGATAGTAGTTTTGCTGTTATGCGACTAATGAAGCAAAACGGGATTGGCCTTTATATGAAGCTCGCAAACTGTTCTGAATCACAGTAACAAGCACAGCAAACGGGCAGAGTGAGTCGAAAAGTCAGAAGAAAGAGTTGCCTAAAATATTAGGCTTTATTCATCATATAATGCAGATATACATGCTAAAAGACAAAGCAAAACATGTTAGTATACGAACGGTGTGAATATAAATGTGTGTACAAATAAACAATCATATCATTCTCCTCCACTGCGATTTGTAGCGTAGCGTCAGAGTCGGAACAAGACTGTTATAGTAACAATTCAAAGAGGATTGAGAAAACATAGTATTTAAACATTTCCACTTCGTAAGTTATAAGGATGAACACGTTGTTGTTGATTGATAAGGTTTTCGAGATTCTCTGATAGGTCACGAGCATTTGAGTTATCCGTAGATTCACCATTTGCCTTAACATTATCATTATCGGTATCGTCATTATAGGAGGTTTGTTCATCAGCAACAACCGGTTCATTTTCACAGAGTCCCATATTAGTTCCAGCTTCATTCATCAGTGCGTCGGAGCCTTTCGGGGCTAATTGACGGATAGATACTGTATCTTCTCTTCCATCAGAAAAACGAACATGCGCATAGTTAGGATTGCAATGAATTAGTTCAACTTCTTCCACAGAGGGGACATATTTAGAAACTCTAGCATTCTTCTTGAGTAAAACTTTGCCAGAAACAGTAAGCCAGGTTGGGAGTGTGGTACCAAAAGTCGACCTTCTATTGTGTCGAAAAAGACGCTGGTGAGGGGTTTCGTTGGTAGATGTGCACAATAATGAAAGGATTGAATGTAATGCGTCCAGCAGCACGCATTCCCAGTTTTCAACTGAAAGCCTTTTTGATCTGAGAGCGAGAAGGATCGATTTCCATAAGGTACCATTCATTCTTTCTACCTGTCCATTTCCTTTGGGATTATAAGGAGTCGTTCTACTCGAAGCTATACCTTTTTCCCGAAGAAAATTTTGTACCTCGGTCGACATGAAGGAAGAACCTCTGTCTGAGTGAATGTACGAAGGCATCCCAAACATTGCGAATATTTGACACAGGTGAAGTATGACGGTGTGACTGCTAAGGTCAGGACAAGCAAATGCAAAGGGAAATCGAGAATATTCATCGATGACCGTCAGTAGATAACGATTACGAGTTGATGAAGGAAGAGGTCCTTTAAAATCCATAGATAACCGCTCAAACGGTTGGGTAGCTTTGATTAATTGGCCTTGAATTGCCGAAGGAAATCTGGGCTTGATTTCAGAGCACACTTCACAACTCAAGGTCATTTTTCGAATTTCATCAATAGAATATGGTAAATTACGAGATTTCAAAAAGTGGAGCATACGAGAAATTCCAGGATGACAAAGAGAATCATGTATTTGTTTTAAATCCAGTTCATTTAGAAGCGCACCACAACAGGATCGACTTAGTGCATCTGCTGCTTTGTTATCTTTTCCGGGTCTATAGACAACATCGAAGCTGTAAGGTGATAATTCCATTTTCCAGCGCAAAATTTTATCGTTCTTCACTCTTCCTCGATTTTGATTGCCAAAAATAAAGGAAACAGATCTTTGATCAGTGACAAGTTTGAAATGATTACCCAAAAGTAAATGCCTCCATTTTCGAATAGCTTCAACCACGACATAGGCTTCTTTTTCAACAGCTGAGTGATGTTTTTCAGATGGCGTCAACGTCCGAGAGAAAAACGCCACGGGTCTTCCATCTTGGTTCAAAGTGGCAGCAATAGCTACATCCGAAGCATCAGTTTCGACGACAAACGGAATATCACAACGAATAGAAGCTAGATTTGCTACGGCTAATTCTGTTTTAAGATCATCGAAATTTTGTTTCACAGAGACGGGCAAAGGAAAAGTTCGATTATGAACGAGTGAGTGAATTTTATCGGAGAAGTTGGAGATCCACGGCGAATAATAAGCGAAAAATCCCACAATTCTTTGTTGCGATTGCACATTCGACGGTGGTGGGAGATCTTGTAAAGGCTTTAATCAGTCAGGATCAGGTTTAATTTTTCCATTCGATATTTGAAAACCAAGGAGAGTAATTTCTTTAGCTGCGAAAATGCTCTTTGATTCATTTAAGGTCAATCCATATTTTTTAGCGGCATTAAGAAATTTGTTGAGATTTGTTTCGTGTTCAAGCGTATCTCTCCCGCAAACTGTCACATTGTCCACATAGACAAATGTATCTGTGAGATGTTCCTGTGCGATTATATGATCCATAGTTCTTTGGAAACATGAGACACCATTCGTCACTCCGAAGGGAATGCGACGGAATCGAAACAAGCGTCCACACGCTTCGAAAGCAGTAAATACCTTTTCATGTTCTTGGATAGGTATTTGGTGGTAAGCGCTTTTGAGATCCAAAGTGCTGAATATATGATATTTTGAAATGGTTTCAGCCATTTGGTCTATTTTCGGCAAAGGATATGCGTCTAAGAGTGTGAATTTGTTGACCGTTTGGCTGTAGTCCACAACCATACGTTTCTTGTGATTCTCATTCGATACCACGAGAACTTGTGCTCTCCACGGGGATGTTGAAGGTTCGATAATGCCATCAGAAACTAATCTGTTTATTTCATCCATTCGATTGTACCTTCTTGATTTCGTAGCAATAGGCCTCCAGTTAGCAGTTAAATGGTGGAAAAGAGGCGGGGACGTAACAGATGCAGGTTTCAGTAAACAGACGGTGAATGACGATTTATGACCACCAAAAGAGATATTTACACTTTTATGCAATCCAAGGAAGTCATGACCGAGGAGTACGTCAGTACAAAGATCAGAAAGTATAGATAGCTTGATATTTTTATAAACACATGATTTGTATTGAATCGACACAAAACAATGGCCTTTGGTATGACTCGATAATGAGCTAGACGCCATGGTTATTGTTTCTCGTGAGGAGTGAATTTTCCAATTATTTTTCAAAACGAAGGCTTCTGAAACATAACTACAGGAACTGCCTGTATCAATGAGAGCATGACAATTTATGTTATTGACTTCTAGATTTATTACACATTTGGTGAGACAATCAAGAGCAGCAGCTAATACAGTTGCAGATATGGTAGGATGAAGCGTCGAAACCACTGGGCGGTGATTCTTAGAGCGACATACCTTTTGAAAATGTCCTTTGTTTCCACAACTTTTACAGAAAGCGTTTCTGGCCGGACATTTCCATCTTAAATGATAATCGTACCCACAAAAGTCACATTTTTGTTTAACAGCAGCAACAAGATTATCTGTAGATTTATCGGAGGTTGATGAAGGACAGAGTGGCTGAACCGTTGCAGTGTGTGCAGAATTCAAACAGTTTTGATATGATAATGATTGCTTTTCCGCCATTTCGAGACCACGTGCTTGATCAAAAGCCGCTTGAAAATTAAGTGAGTTGTGTTCTAAGAGACGTTGTCTGATTGAATTGGACTGGATTCCATTAATGAAGGCATCGCGCAGAGCATCGTCTCGATTTTCCTCGGCCGTAGTTGGTTTGAAATTGCACTCCCTAGCTAACGATTTCAGAATCTGAACAAATTGATCCAATGTTTGTCCATTTTCTTGTTTAGTAGTCGCGAGTATATGACGAACAAAGACTTCATTTTTCGGTCTGACATAGAGATTCATTAGAGTTTTGATAGCATGATCATATGTATCACAGTCAACGATGTGTTCATATACGTTAGGAGAGACGTAGGAAATAAGAGTGTCTAATTTATCCGGATTCATGGATTCGACTGATTTTAGGAGGCCACAGAATGTACGATACCAATGATTCCATTGTTTTGCTGCATCTGGTGCACTAGGTTCAACATCAAATCTTTCTGGTCTGAGTAGGCGTTCCATGATTGGGTTATATGATGAATAAATTGTTCTGAATCACAGTAACAAGCACAGAAAACGGGCAGAGTGAGTCGAAAAATCAGAAGAAAGAGTTGCCTAAAATATTAGGCTTTATTCATCATATAATGCAGATATACATGCTAAAAGACAAAGCAAAACATGTTAGTATACGAACGGTGTGAATATAAATGTGTGAACAAATAAACAATCACAAACTTGATTTAAATAATATTTATCACCATCCCAGATTCATTGAATGTGTAATTGCGTAACTTTTATACCTGCGAAGGAAGCTGAACGAAGTTAATACTCGCGATTGCTTAAAGTTTATGCAGCCGACATTCACAGTCATGTACAATGTGTCCAAGATAACTAGATGGGGGGCTGCATATTAAATTTTGCTTTGCTTCTACACGCATTGCGGTTTCATCCTCTCACCAATTTTTCGTCTTGCTCTGATGATAATCTTGGAAGGTCAAAATACGTCAATAAGTGTGGACGACGGTAGGTTTACTATGTTGCACGAATTTTTAAATACAAAAGGATTGGTGTTTATATGAGGCTCGAAAACTTGTTTTAAATAGAACAAATAAATTTTCCTGTAAATAAGGAGAGAATTATTAAACGAGAAGTAGATCTACTCTTAGTGTAGAGAAATCTTAATGGAATAAAATATTCTAAAACGTTGTCAATACAACTTCCTTGTAAAATATGTATATATCAGCAGTTCAGTAGAGTTTTGAGTCAATAAATCATGTCTGGATTTGCTACTGAATTTAAAAACGTAGTTAATATTTTTCAATGTGACGGCTTGGTAAGCAAAAATGATTTAATTACTGAGTTATATAGAATAGATTATTTTGTTTCATTCAAATTATTTACCATAGCTCAACATGTTTTGTGTTAGTAGATGAAATTTATGGACGTCACGTAAGCCAATCTGCAATAGAGGACAAGTGCACTGGACATGAAACTGATGATTGTGAAATATCTTTGCCTAGCACCTGTCAGGTGAGGCATTCCGATACTACGTTACGTAATCGCTCCAACATGACGCCTAAATTCACTGAAGAAGGAATACCTAATAGAAGTTTGTGCATCTCCAGTGACAATCAAAATTCCTACAATCTTAACAGTCGGTTTAATGCAAATAATACCTTATTCGCAGATGGTGAGTTCTCGAGCAACATTTAACGCTTTGATAGCATAGCCAGCTTATTCTAAAATCCATCTAAGGTAACCGAATTTTATACTGTAAAAGCATTAAAGTTTCATTATGCGCAACAGTACAAAAGCCATAAGTAGCTTGTGCTTCACTGTCGTATAACCATAAAAAGAATAGCGAAATACGAAGTAAGTTTTTCAATAACGGAAATAATAATAATTTGGGCAGACAGATTATTAAAGAGATTTATAAGTGAGGGTACCTATTTACTATGAATATATTTGCCTTGTGTAAGGAAAACTAAACATCTACACAACATCATTATGGCCAAGTCAGCTATTAGGCAAGGTACCATCAGCAATACAGATTCCTTACGGGTTTCACTTTATCACATCATAAACAAAACCAAACTTCGTTACATCTCTGCTCAACTAAAATAAGAAAGTTACATGCACATTCGTTTCGTGCTTATTACCGAAACGAATGTGCATAAGATTATACTTTCCGTTCATGCTGTCTCTGGTTTATCCTTCTGGTCACAACTGTATTAATTTTTACTAGGTTCGCAACACCTAATACATAATGGTATATATATTAGTTCTCCGCTACAAACAGTATTTAACTGCTGTATATTGAATTCAATGATGTCATGCTTATCGCGAAATGTGATAACTTATATCGATCAAGGCCAGAGTGTATGAATTTACTGGAGTAACTGGTGTTCAGATATAGTTGTAATTTTCAATTTCGGTGAACATTAGCATACATTGATATCCATCATGTTTGTACCACATATCGACTTGGCAGCCATAGTGTTAGTACCATGTACCTTTTCGGTACTACAATGTTGGTATCGGTTACTAACACAAAAGCTATAGTGTTTGTATCCTTTACAGACGCGATATATATATATATATATATATGAGTTAGCTTGGAAGTCGCATTTTCAAGACTATAGGATGTTAGCTTCACTATTACAGATTTACACATTCGTCTAGGAGATTGTACCGTCCTATTATCCCACATTCTTCACCCAATATATAGTGGTTAAAGGGCGTAATACCGGCTCCTACTGATGAGTCGCCAGTAAGCACGAAGCGAATGTGCATGAGATTATACTTTCCGTTCATGCTGCCTTTGGTTTATCCTTCTGGTCACAACTGAACTAATTTGTTATTAGGTTCGCAACACCTAATACATACTTGCATATATATTAGTTCTCCGCAACAAACAGTATTTACCAGATTTATACATGTTGACTAAAATCATATTGAGTAGTATACATCGAGTTCAATTATCTGGATGGGGTCTATATGCGCATCTTGTTTCTGCATTGTATATCTTGCGCGATAGGGCATCGAATCGAGCTTAGTGGCGACATTGTTGCAGATTTACAGGCGAACCATCTTATATTTACTTTCTTAGTTGGTCAGAAGTTAGTGTGAGATTTTGTCTTGTATGTTAATAAATATAGCGAAAACCCGCAACGGAGCAGTATTTACGAAGTTACCTTGTCTTAAAGTTGATATGACCTAATTTATGTTATGTTGAAGTCTAGGTTTCTTTGTTTTTCTGTGCTACTTAGGTATCTTCATCTAAACTGGATAAATCGCGTCAAATTAGTCTCCTTTAGTATTTGTCTGCTCTACATTATTTTTTGTCATTAATAATCATATTATTATTATTGTTGTTGTTGCTGTTGTTGTTGTTGTTGTTGTTGTTGTTGTTGTTGTGATTGTTATTTTTTTTCGGAACTTCAATATTTTTACAGATAACTTAGGAGCTGCAGAGTGCCCTACAATTGATGCATGGGTCCGTGCTCCCTACGAGCCTCCTAGCATTGTCACTGATGTGTTTCAAGGAAAACTGATCAGCTGCGTTCAATGTCAGTCTTGTAAAAGAGTAAGTCATGCTTACATAATTGTGCGCATCTTTTAATTCTACACGAATTCGGGGGCTTTTTTTTAAATGACGCGTGGTGCGCACAATTTATGAATGCCTCGTGTTAATTTAAAAAAAAATCAATGCCATCGTAGGTTATAGGTAGGCAGACTACCACTATTGAACTGTTTGCAACAACGGGAAGTGGCGTTCTGTCGAATATTACGGCCATTCTCGGTATTGATAAATTGGACCGACTAGTCGCACACCTGTATTAAAAGCATTTATTTTATGTGTAGTAATTTTATGCTTATGCATAGGTGACATTCAATAATAATAATTGGGCTTAAATTCTCGATTTTTGTAGACTTGCACTACTTCAGATTGGCGAGGGATTGATTTATTGCTGCGACCTCTATGTTCTTCAACCTTTTTTTCTTGAATCTTTATCAGTGCTCTCTATTCACCTTATAAGTCTTACTGAGTGTGCTTGCTTTCGTATCTAATTTTTTAGCCCTATGCGTACTGTTGAAAGCACATTTTGTGCGCTGGATGATTTGTTTCAGTACACATGAAGCGTGCGCATCTATTGGCTTTCTGTTTATGCTGGCATTTTTGCATATATACAAACAGCGTACTTGTGCACGTTACCGTTTTTCTCTAAAACGTTGGAATCATTTTCTTATTGAATTAAATTATTTTGGAATGCGAGTCTTATTAAAATTCATGGTACCTTTTCCATGGGAAAATCTCGTAGAACTTTTATCATATATAATAACCGTGTTTCTATACATAAATTGAAAGGAAAAACAAGATAGAAAACTTTAAAAGAAACATGTTGCGCGACAGGGAATAGATTATTTACCTGATTTTCGAATTGCGTACCGAGATGTTTGAATCCACTGTCATCATGATTTTCCCCACTATTTCGATATCCATGTACGGATATCTTTTTCAATGGAACGTACATCACACACTAAGTTGACAATCAGTATGTCAAGTGAAAATATTAGTTTAAACGGCCCCGTTTATACTTGTTGTTAGATCTCTTAAACATAACTTGTTTTTTTTTAAAATAAATGCTAGGAAAGTGTATGTCAAATTGGTTTGTGTATATGTGTGCATGCATACATTTTTCGCAATGAGATTACAGTGATTTAATGACAATTACTGACAACTCACTAGATAAGCGTACATCATGCATGTGTGTATGTGTTCTCGTTTGTTTTGGATTGAGGAGTAATCAATTAATGCACGTGTACACTCATCCCAGTGAAATTACAGCGATTTGGCAACATCTGACTATTCACTGGATAAGCGTGTTTGTGTGTATGTGCGTGAGCGTTTACTTAAGACTGAGAACTAATCTGTTACATATAATTACAAGCACGTGTAACAGTCTTTCAAGGGAAACTAAAATTATATTTGTCATTTCCTAAATGCACACGTCAGACCTATTGTACACGTATTTTCCTAAATTAAAAAAAAACATTATGCTTAAGTGATTTAAAAACAAGTATAAATGGGGCAGTTTAAACTAATATTTTCACTTGACATACTGGTTGTCAACTTAGTCTGTGATGTACGTCCCATTGAAAAAAGATATCCATACATGGATATCGTAAATCAGGTAAAAAAAGATCGAAAACTGAAACATAGAGAGTGTGAAATAAGGGAAACAACCAATTGATTGGTTAAAAACGTTGGAATCATTTACTTATATAATATTGAAGTAAATGTTAGCAAAAATAATTGCGGCTAATGTTGTTCGGGATAAGCATCCAAAAGAATACTAAAATCTAACTAAGTATTCCACACATCGATTTATCTTGTAGTTTCGTTTTCAAGTGTGTGCTCTGTATGGTGATCTGTGTCTTCGCTTTGCCATGCTATCCTACTGGGTCTTTCCATCTTTTCCTCGTTTACAGTCTATTTACTTGTTTTTTTGACAATAACGTATCTGTTTTTATTTATAATGTACTGTTGTTTATAAGTATACTGGAAGTGATAGTAAATCCGCACCCAGCCGAAATGTTGATGAATAAGTTTTGAAGAAAAAAAGTTGCTAAAGGGATTATGCCGGTGTGAAAGATTGCTGAGTATCGGGGTTCACTTATTGGCGGACTTGGCTCTTACCTATCCAATTATTTTGGTCGAAAAGTCTAGGCCGTTTAACGAAGCGTTTTTCGAAACAATGAAGCAAAATAAAAGTTGAATGGTAGTATAGTTTAACTTTTGTTCATATGCGTGCATGTACATGCTTAATCTATTTAAAAGCATCCAAGTTATATAGCCATTAGCTGCCTCATTTTCAATCTATTTTTTCCGTCGCTTTGCAATAGATCTCTAGCCATGAGGAGACTTTTCTTGATCTGTCGCTCAGTTTAGTAAATGTATCTGATGACGTGGCCTTACACAAGACCACCGGTTTCCTGCCTTCTTTGGATGAGGTTCGGCCATTACGCCGTCATTACAATGCAACTCACTGTCGATCAGTGGACACGACTGCGATGCGGCCAGCCCAGGAAGATAATCGATTGCCGATTTGTGCTGACTTTAAGCGTGCTCAGAGTAATACTAATGGCGAGACAGATAATTTTAGAAACAAATATGATAATATTGAGAACAATAATGCTGTTAGGCATCCAGACGGTAAGTTTATAATCTTAATAAAAATTATCTTACATCCTGAGTGCATATTTTGCTAAAATTGCTTTCGCTAGACGACTTTTGGGTGTTTTTAAATTGTTTTCAATTTTATTTTGTATAGTATCGCTTGTGTCCTTTGCACAAATCATGAAGTAGTCTTTCGTAGTCCACTGAATCGCGCCACGTAATATGTTAACTAATTCACGAAGGCTCTGCTATACTCATCTTTTGTTTGCACTAAAAATAAGGCTACACTGTTATTGCACGCAAAAAAAGTTTATAAATTCTGGATATTTTATATTTTTCCCTCGTAAGATATATGTAAGGCGCTAAATGAAAAACTGGCAATCATCTAACCATAGATTTAGACACTACACAGGTGCATATACAATGGACTGAGGCTACACATCCGAATTAACCTAGCGTGTAATTGACTTCCGCACATAGCGATCAGGTTCTGCTTATTTAATAAGAGGATTGCATTGTATATAAGGTATCCAAAAAATTACAATAGATTTCGTTTCTCTACATTGTGGAATCTTTTCTTAGATCCTCGTAAGGATCGCTGTTCCGTTTCTGAATGAATGCACATAAACCATACGCAGGAGGAAAATTATTACATTTCAATGTAAATTACTTTTCAATACTCTTTTTTTATTTAGAAGTCCTCCAATATTGGAGTGTTTGAAGGCAGGAAAAATTCTCTTTCTATTGTTTAGACTAGAAGTGGTGTCAGCCGGTTCAATGTTAGGACTAATCAGTACGTAAGAATGAGACAATAAAAACCCGCGGACATGTTTGGTATGTTCTAGTGATGACACTGTATGGCTGAAGCCTATGTTGTTTTATCGATACTCTTCGTCTAATAGATATATGGATTGATTTCAAATCGAAGCCACAGTCACGGTATTAAGCCAGCAATATAAATATATATATATATATATATCCAGGTACGCAGCTTGTTTTTTTCATTTATTGATGGGTTCTCACTAGTCCCGTCACTCTGAAGCCATCCATAAGCTGCTTGTCTGAAAATGCTGTTGATACAAGATTTTTCGAATTTCCCCCCAAATTGTCTGACCATTTACAGTCTCATTTTCAGGGTTGCCACCATACAGAGAAAACAACTTGTACCTGGCAATGTAAAGGATTAACAATTTTGCCCACCTACGAGTGCTGTCAATTGTCTCGCAATCGTCAATCAACTTGAACGATGACAGCACATCGCAAAGGACAACTCCTCTTAGGATATAATATATATATATATATATATATATATATATATATATATATATATATATATATATATATATATATAGTCTAAAGACAACGAATATACTAAAGCAAGAAACGATTTTATGTCCAACGCCTATTCTCGACAATTAATTGAACCAGTTAATAAAAAGTGAAGTTAGCAGAAACAGACGTACTTCAGAGGACCATTTCCCGAATAATACAAAAGAAAGCTGAATCGGCATTAATATGCACATTTGATGCAGCTAAACTACGATTTTTATTTAGAGTAACACACTTGCTTTAACCTGCTATCAAAGAGAAACAGCCGTTAATGTCGATATCAAATATTAGTTACCAATATACATCCACACGTTGTCGATAAACTTAGTTGGCGATCGACCAGACAGTTAATTACTCGAATGAGAGAACCTAGTAACTTAAACGCCTGTTTTAATTCACTTAGTGAATACACGTTTGCAATTGTGCAACATTACGTAGAAACATCACACATATGTTCTCCAGACTTAGAATTTAAGCTATTTACCAAATACGATAACAAGGATGTTAGCAACATACGAAGCTTTAGGGATAATCTAAATTGCAGCCGGATTTATGCAAGCAGTAGAAGCATGTTCAGGCATTGAGCTTGAACTGGAGGTGAGGCACGCAAATAATTGGTTCCCTTATTCCATACTCACTATGTTTACATTTTTTGTTTTGTGTTTAGCCTTTCAATTTATATATAAGGAGATGTTCATTTGTAGATACTTGTGAAGAATATCAAAAAGAAACGGTTATTTTATCTAATAAAATTTCTTTTTTATTTTGCACATTTGAAGGTTACTATGAATTTAGTTAAGGCTCGCATTCAAAAAGAATTCAAGTGTTCTTTTCAATACGATTAGAGTTCAACCTAAATTTTCAGTGTGTGCTTTCTCGCATAATCTTTGACTAACGAAAAGATAACATTAACTAAATCAAAGTTGCGATCTTGATATAAACACCTGTCCTGTTTTGTGTACATAAAATGCTTAGTTTATACCGACAATGATATGTACATAATGGGTCATGTATTTATATCAAGATCGCAACCTTGATTTAATTAAATTTTCACAACGCCCGTGCAACCAGTGTTTATTTAAGTTTGGAAAAGATAACATTCAATGCATGTAAATCTGTAGTCCTAAGTTAGAAAAAAAATGGTCTATTAAAGCGTAAATCTATTATAAAGCAGGATTATACAGCACAGTTAAAAAAGGATCTGATACGCGCACTTCTTGGGCAAGCACACACTGCAAAAACACTGAAATTTTAAAGAAACTCAAATTTGCGATATTGAGATAAACAACACCAATTGTATCTAATCAGTCGTACAATATGGCAAAACTATCCTCAGTCACGCGTGTTCATTCGTTTTGATCCCTCTTTTCATCGGCTGGACACGATGGCAAACTGACTAACGAGGATCAAATCGATATGCATATGAACTACAAGAAAAATCAGATGTGTTTCTCGCATCTGTAGTAGCTTTTCATACTTTTTACTTGATAGTAAATGTCTGCTGTAGAATTTCTATGCAGTCTCCGCGCACTCAATTTACACGAATAAAATATCGTTGATTGCGTGGTTGCTGATAACATCTTTAACGAGCTTGAGATAAACACCAAGCCCATTGTATTTATAGCAATCGCATAACGCTACTGCTATTCATATGTACTGAGGTGTTTCGCCAGTTTATATTAAAATCATGTACGAAATATTTATACGCATTATTTAGAACAAAATCTCTTATTCAGATCTCCCCTCAGACCAAACTTATATTTAAGATTCTTAGATGACATTTTCTTAATTTGGAATCACGGGGACAATGAGTTGGAGAATTTTCTGTATTTAGCTAATCAACTGGGCGAGGTAAAATTTACATTGGAAAAAGAAAGCATAGAAGATTTATCATTTCTATTATCAATTAAAAAATACTTTTCGAATTAATATAAACATAAGTGTATCTGTCCTGAATGAGGATACCACATTTGCCACAAGTTGTGTTTTATTCCTGTGCGTATTGTGTCAACCCTGAAGATGAGACTGGTAATTAGGTCTCGAAATTTCGGAAAACGAACAATGGAAAATCTTGTTCCAACGTCATTTTCAGACAACCAGCTGATGGAAG
Source organism: Eudiplozoon nipponicum (assembly GCA_029291075.1). Taxonomy (NCBI): domain Eukaryota; kingdom Metazoa; phylum Platyhelminthes; class Monogenea; order Mazocraeidea; family Diplozoidae; genus Eudiplozoon; species Eudiplozoon nipponicum. The sequence goes on along the minus strand of JAQBSW010002443.1, from coordinate 68,695 downwards.
GCTTAAAAAAGAAGGGACAAGTGAGAACCCATCAATCGAGGCCAATAAGCAGAGCACCTGAAAATGATCTAAATTCAAGATTTTACCGACCTAAGAGTGCTTTCAATTGTCCCGCATAAGAAAAATACGGTCAAATCCACAACATTGGTACTTTTAATGACCAATATGATAGTGTACGTTATTAAAATCTTTAGCATGCATATTGTTTCTATGTATTCCTTTATGATTATAAAAGTATCTTCAAAATACCTCGACCTATGTTCATTGAATAGAAGTATTGTTTTAAATAAGCTGACAGAGTTATGATGTTTCCAGTTAAAACGTCTAAACATCAGCTAGTAGACTCATTAACGGATTGTCCATTACACTTAATCTATATGTGTGAAATATTGACCAATGGGGATAAATTAAACGTATATTGTGCACTTATCGAGGAGAATTTCTGCCGTCTTTCTCTTCATGGGGAATGATGCGTGGTTACTATCGATGAAAATAGAGGAAACTGCATGTTTTGCGAACAAGGATACTATCCTGAAGAATTTCGATACCAACAACTGGCAGCTCAAATCGAATTTTATTCGCAAAAGTGCATCCCGAAAAGTTGTTGTTGTTGTTGTTGTTGTTGGTTTTGTTTTTGTCGCTGTTGTCGCTGTTGTTGTTGTTGTTGTTGTTGTTGTTGTTGTTGTTGTTGTTGTTGTTGTTGTTGTTGAAAACACGAATTGTGCACAATGCAACAAGCAATAAAGCCTTCCCAAGCCAATAAGTGATATTTTTCAGTATTCTTTTTAAATTATATGTACCATGCGAAATATTTACCCGAATGATTAAAACGCAATGGCTTCCCGGTTGCCTAATACACAACTGATGTCTATATACCAAAACACCTGCTATGCCTAAATGTGCAGTGTACGCTATCTGCATTTGAACAGACCTATATTGCTTGTCTATACAAATACCATAGCTGCTCAGTCAGTGCACTATATAGATCGGACTTGTTGATTATTAAAAATGCGAATTCAACAGCATTTGGGTCTAAACACAGCTCGAACTAACTGAGCAAATTGTTTAAAAACTTTACACACATCAAATCTGACGGATTTCCAGATAATTTTCAAAGAAACAAACGAAAAAGTGTTACACGCCGCGGAAGCTGTTGTATGCGCCTGTCTTATTTCTTAGATAAATAAAACAGAAGTTCGTGCATGACTTGAATATAAACTCTCGAATATGTTATGTGTGTGTGTGTGTGTGTGTTCGTTTGCGTGCCTCAGAACGTGCGTTGTAAAATACATGCTTTTAATTCAACTTAATCTGCTTTGCTTTCCAAAAATTGAATTTTTAAACTACGAGGTATTACATTCGGGTTGAGTTCTGGCGAAAAGGAAATGGTCATTCTTACTGTGTTCCATATTCGTACTCTCTAATTTATGACTCGATAAACGATTAATTTCTCAATGCAAATACAAATGGGGAAATTACTGCAGGTTTTCACATTCGTCTAAGAGATTCTATCGTCCTATTATCCCACATTCCTCACTAAAATATATAGTGATTAAAGGGCGTAATACCGGCTCCTACTGATGAGTCGCCAGGAAGCACTAAACGAATGTGCATGAGATTATACTTTCCGTTCATGCTGTCTTTGGTTTATCCTTCTGATCACAACTGAACTAATTTGTTACTAGGTTCGGAACACCTAATACATACTTGCAAATGGGGAAATTGGGTGAACTAAAATGTATGCATGCCCGTAAGTAAATCTGCTTGTTTCAGCTTTGTATCTTCTGGTATGGCGGATTGATACATATCGTCCGAAGGAGAGTATGTATCGAAATGTCAGCACTCCAATAAGGCGACGCTTAACTGTTCAATTCAGTTAGTTTCTACGAGTTAAGAGAATTTTCGACCGAGGTAGCGATTCACATTCACGTATGGTAATATGTCTAGCTAGGCAAAAAATCAGGTGACGTACGGAATAGGTGTATGCAGTGTATATTGTTTCTAGGAGTTATGCTTTCATCTTAATTTTAATCAATAATATCATTCACGCTGCTTCATAGATTTCCATTTTCTAAAGAGTTTGTCTATCTAGGTAACGTATACATCATTGGATGCATTGGTTGGTTAAAATTTTGAGAGGCGTTGGAGCCTCAAATCTGGATTCGCTTGAGCACCAAATTCGAAACATTCACGCTGATCATTCGCAGTGACGAAAGTAGAGAATAAATGCAATTGACAACGTAAAGACTGCTTTGCTAGGCTTAGTTCGAGATTACTGTTCAAAAGGTGCCTTGGTTTATTGAATACGAACTAAGTTTACCTGTGGCAATAATTTACCTATTCGCATTTTTATGTTATCACTATCACATTTTGGATCAGGAACGCTGTTTCAGCTGGTTAGAGTACTATTAACAAACTGTTCTTGCACTCTACTCACTGTATTCATGCATAAACACTGGATGCCTAGACTGGCAACATAGATAGGCCAACGCATTTTGCTGACTGCATGTCGATTACTTTTACTGCTTCCAATATTGGTTTAACTATGTGGACGTCTCTTAATCAACAAATAACAATATATTTCTGTGTATAAAATTAATTTAAACCTGCCGTATTCATATTTATGTGTTTTGGCCATGCGTATCCTCGTGTATGGTTTTGAAAACAGACATGGAAATTAGTCCTAAATATACCAGTCTTGACGATGATGAAACGGAGGACTCGGTGTCTGTTTCGACTGGAACTGGACATAGTGCCCTGACAGAAGACAGTGGCGTCGGGGTCAGTGTTTCTAGTAGTTTCAATCGAACTGGTAATTCACTGGCTTGCTCAGCTTTTGAGGTAGCTGCCTTAAACTCTGTATGTTTTCAAATATTCTTGTTTTTTTCTTTACTTAATGCACACACTCCACTGCCATATTAAAAGGAAAAGAATAAACAATACTAATTTAACAAAAGTACGTAAGGAGGATAGAAGAATGGTCTAGAATTATATGAATTTAAATTCAAACTATTTCTATTTTAATACCATTATATCACCATGACTACCACAAGCATTGATGTATTTACACTTACTCGGCTGTCGCCTGGCATTAAAAGGATCGCCTTAGCTGCTGAGCCGTGCATGAAAGATAATCGAAACCGGACTACTGCAGACTTCATATACAATTCTGCCTCTTCCTTCATTGAATATATTCGAAAATCGTATTAAATCTAGACAAAGTGATGTTCCGCTATGTACAAGGCAGGTACTACTGTGTGTGGCATTGTAGGCTTCCGTATATATAATCACTTGGTCTCTGTAACGTCTATAGCGATACTCGAAACTAAGCGCCTAATTTCAGCTATCTTTGTTTATTATAATAATCATTGAGTCTAAGAGTCGATCTCGAATCCCTTTGGTCCGGTAAGGCCGAAGAGATGGAGGATACGTTAGCATCAGTTAATAACCGCTGGTTTTTCCAACTTATCTGTGCAATATGTCCGAGAAAATTTAGTTTGCGGAACTATAACTGATAGTTGCAACCATCTAATCGATAAAATAAATCGTCTTGATAGGTTCGCTGAACACTTCAAGGATCAATTAATTGGACATCTGTGCCAATCCCGATCCCCGAAATTATGCCTGTATAAACAGTACTTTCTCTTAAACGTCACAAATCTGCAGCAACGGAAGATTTGCATGCGATCTTAGTTAAGGATTGTGGCGATATAATTTATTGAGCGTTGAATAACCCGTTTCGTAGTCTATGGAATGAGAAGACCGTGCCGCTTGCTCGTAGTTGGTCGACTATCATTTCTATCTTCAAAAAGGCAATCTTACTTAATGTTTTAACCATCGTGGTATAAGCTCGACTTTATTCGTATCTAGGTTATTTGCTACACCTATCCCCTACGACGTCTTAGCGTATCGCGTGAATCACGTACTAGAGAAGGACGAGCCGGATTTCGGTAAAGGCAGTGTTGTTCAGATTGGATTTCTTGAACCGCGTCATGTTTATTGCTGTCCCACAAAAGCCACCTTTCTAGAATTAATTGATGCGTTGGCCTCGGCCGCTCGCAATGTTGAGGAAAAGTATAAATGTTGTATGAGTTAAAGTATACAGCGAATTAACACACAACTTTACTTCGTGTTCGTCAAAGCTATTAACTGTTTGTGTTTATTTTTGTAACAGATGCTATTATGAACAACACTTGAATACGTTTAGGATGCAGAGTTCGACTTTCTCCCGTGTGGCGGAATGGTCACTCTTGACCATTAAAATGATATTGTATTATTACTCGACAATCAAAATTCTGCTCAGGCTACCTTGAATAGATTAGTAATCGTTGTTCGGTCTTTCGGTATGAAATTCACAACCTCTAAATGTAAGATACTGATACAGGATTACCCACCACCCACTCCATCTCTGTGGCTGCAAAATGAATATTTGGATGTAGTTGACAGATTTGTAAACCTTGGCAGCTCTATCCATAAGTTAGGTAATATTTCTGGTTAAGTGAGTATACGAATCGCGAAAACTAGAGTAACATTCTCTAACCTTCGCCATTAATGGCGAAACGCGAGTATTCCATACTGCCTTAAATGTCACGTTTACATGCGTGCAGTTTTATTATTCACTAGTCAGACTTAGTCCCTCAGAGTTGATGATTTTAGACGCTTGCACACATTCGACCTCAGTTGTCAGAAAAGCATTGCACATGGAGATAACCAACAACGAACAACTCAATCTGACAACCGTAGATGTAAATTTTGATTGGCCAACAAGTACTCTTCGTTAGAAAAGCCAATAAGGCTCCGCCAATTGCGTTGGATCGGTCACGATATGTGTGTGCTTTCAATTCGATTGTCCAGATTTGTGTAAAAACTAGGTGGACAGATTTTATATGGCAGAACCAGCTTAGGTAATCTACATTAAAATTCGGTGGTATGGGACCTGCTTGACTGCCAGGATGGGATCCACGTGCACTTCACAGTTCTTGGTTGTAAACCCTGTGCAATATGGTATTGAGTCGAGTTTAAAGTCGATTTCTTGTAGAATCATTTTATTATTTTTATTTTCTTAGTTTAGCAGAGTTAGCTATGAGGTAAACCGCCAGGAAGATGTACTGCCGATGATGCCATTCTTTAAAAATGAAAGCCATTATGTTGTTCTACATATGTTTAGTTTGCCTCACTTCTGCGTGTTATCTAGGTCAATATGCTCATCGTAACTAGAACCTCTATCTCATAAATGACTCTTCTTAAGTAATGTTAAAAACTGTGTTATTTTTGGCTTCATATTTAACATTTTTCGTTAAATTTTCTTGTTGTTTTATCTAATTGCTGTTAGTTTTTCTATGGTTATATGGCTGCGAAGCGTTAGTTACTATTGGCTTCTGTAGTGCTGCACGTGGTGTTGACGATAATGATGTTGGCTTAATAGTAAAGTGAGGCTCGTAAAGAAAACGATTTAGGGAATCTGGTGGTAAATAGTGTATATTTGCTATGTTAGTTTGATTTTGGCATTAGCCTTTCTCCTACCAATCATGCGAGTCTAAATTTTCTGTCTGCATTTATCGTGGGCTAGGACAGCATTTGGAGTCGAATGTTTTTAAATAGAATTTTTAATTTTTGTTATGCTAGGCCTCATCCGATTGCGCTCAAAAGTCAAATGGTAAAAGTCGCAGAAAGAACGATTCTATGGATCGTATTTCGTCGTCAACTTCAATTGTTTCAAATACTAAGACTAAAGTTAATTCTATAAAATATGAAGATCAGATGTCGGCCTCTGTCAACGTTAAACGACGTAGATTGTCTTCTGAAGCCACAGATACCAACAGCCTGTCTAATTATTACCGCTCGTCTTTGAATGCATCTCCTTCCGTCTGTGATAATCATTCACAGTCCTACACTAATTTACATTCTACAGACTCTTTAGTGGACACTTCTGCCAGAGAAAACGTCAAATTGGACGCTGTATTGGACACATCATCTAACCATAACTATACATCCGAACACTATGTTTTTTCAATTGAAAGTAATAATTCAAGTAAAGAATTTAGCGAACGCATTTTAAATGACTCAAGTGAAGTTACCAATGGGGGTCGCGAAGATGGGCAAAAGAAAGTGATGTCTCGACGGAAAAGAGAAAATCCAAGAGATTCGCTAGATTTGACCTCATTGGCTACTCATCATGTTCCTTCTTCTACTTTTAAAGCCGCTTCTTCACGTGCTGCCCTACACTCGGATCGAAATTGTGGGAATGAAATTTTGAGTGTTTTTTGTCGTGAAGAGAAGTCGGACAGCGCTGTTCAAAGAGGCACCAATTTGGCGGTCTGTATCCGTCGAATTGGCGGTCCATTAACACTGGCCTCCACAATGAGGCGACTTTCGACTAGTTTTCTCCATCTCATCTGGCTGGGCTTTGCTTGGCTCGGTTGGGTGATTAGTTGGCTACAAAAGTAAGTCACTAAAGTTTATTTCGAAATTTAACCAGGTGGCAGAAAGCATTTTGATTACCTATTTCGTCCCAATTTCTTGTTATTTGTATCTACGGTCAATTTCTTTATGAGATACTCCTCTCATTTCACTGCACTTGGCATTATTGCAACTTTGGAATCAACGATTATTTCATTGACACATTTACAAACACGTGCACTTATTTTTTCGTATTCGAGTATTAGTGTAGGTGAAATGAACGATAAAACGGATATTCATTCAGAATTCGCAATTATACTAAATGCCGAGGCTAGGAATAAATAAATGTAAATTGAAAGCAGTAATTCGTTAATATACGACGCTTTTAACTGATTTTACTGTTGTTATCGCATTTATCTACCGTGTTAACTTTTATAATATAGCCGACCTGACACTGTATCCGTTTTTTAGTCTGAAATATCATCAAGCTAAACTTAAGCATGGAGAAAATCGCGTATCGTGGATTTGATGCTAGCGAGATGACATAAATCGTCTCAAGAGATGGTCGTCTGTCTTCCTGCTCACTTTTTTGTCGAATCTCCTTGATCAAATTATATTTCTATGTAGCTTTTCATATTCATTCAGAATTCGCAATTATACGAAATGCCGAGGCTCGGAATAAATAAATTAACTGTACAAATTGCGACATCGATAGAGTGCTTTTTAATTTTATCAAATCTAGGTGAGTTTGTATGCTTCCCTATGTGGAAGCGATTTCAACGACGTTGTCCAGAAGCGTGTCAGCAAAAAGTTGGTCCTGCACTAGCATTACCACGGCGCTTTCCAAGTCCCATGTAAAACTCGAGTTGTTCTTTCACTAGCGTTACCACGGAGCTTTCCAAGTCCCATGTAAAACTCCGTTTAGTTACGTTCCCTCTTTCCAGCATTATATATATATATATATATGTTTATGACGTGATACGGTGAAATCCGCAAGGAAGCTGTGTTGCTGATGTCGCCTTGCCCGAATGCTAACTTGGCCTGAATGGTGTTGTGGAGAGGTTTAGTTTGCCTCATTTCTGTGAGTTATCCTGATTAATTTACTAATAGTAGCAAGGTTTTCCTTCTCTGTCTACCCCTCTCCCTCTCTCGTAAATCTCAATAATAATTTATCTAAATTCACTTATATACTTTTTTTCACTTCTTATGGTTATATGGCAGTGAAACATTAGTCACTTGACTTTGTGTGGCTGGAATGATATATATATATATATATATATATATATATATATATATATATATGTATGTATATATATAATTAATCAAGTAACAGATGAAGTACTGTTACTTCTTACGCAGCACTGTACCACGGGTGCCTAACCTGGATAGATATTAAACAGGAAAATCATAATAATTAAATTACCTGTTCCTGAACGATCCTAATATGCACAAATCAAAATTGGAACTCGTTTTAACAGGAATATATTATGAGGACTGTTTTTGGTATCTAAATATAACCTCTTTTTGGTTCCTACCTCAAGTACAACCTGTCGACAAGATGGAGCGAAAGGGCTACTGTGTTGTTTTAATTGTATTTTTGAAATTCATATTGGTAATAAATATTTTATCTATTTGAAGAGTAACTACGAGCCTTGTCCTTAAATGGGCTATAATTTGAAGATACCATTTTGTCAATATATCTACGGCGAGTTGATCTTTGCTTGATTGCATGTTTTTCCACTATTAACCATCGATTAAATCCATCGAATAGTCTAGGGTTTCTTCCTGACTGAGTAATCCCTTAGTATTAGCTACTATAAAACTGACGATTTTTAAAAATTTAAGATCTATACTTACCAGCTTGGCATTTACTTTCTTTTCTTGTTCATTTCAAAAGTGGCAAAATATCTGCTTTATAAACAGATTTGCGGTGGATTCTTGGTCCTCAGCTCCAGCGAACACTAACGAGTCACCACATAAACCAAACGTTAGTAAAATAGGTTAGTACTTAAACTTAAAATTGCATGTGAAATGCAACTCATCGCGTCCAGACGTAATTTTATATTTCTGCACAAAATGGCCGATGTATTTTCCTTATTGTCAACTTCTGCAGAGATGCTGAATAAGCAAGGAATCATGGTCTATGAGACAAAATGATTTTTCTTTATTATGCAGTGTTTATCTATGGCGATCTGTACTAGGGGTGATTGTGTTGGTGGTGGTTGCCGGATTATTTACCACGAATTCAATCATTGAAACTGTTTTGTTAGTGGCTAAGGAAAGCGCAAACGGACAACAAATAACTGTGCTCAGAAGTTTTCAAACCGGACTATTCTTAATAAGATTTAAAAGAAACATGTTGCGCGACAGAGAATAGATCATTTACCTGCTTATCGGGTTGCGATACGATTTGTTTGCATCTGCTGTCTTTCTTAGGCTGAAAGTCCAGATACCGGCCATTATGCGCAGTCTTAAGCAGAAGGTTGGACCGAACAGCGCACAACTTCTAGTAGTCAAAAAATTACCTAGGTTTCTTGGCAACATTGCACGGGTGTGCATCTGCCGAGATGTGCAGTTGTACTAGCCTTGCCGTAGCTGTCTTTTTTGCGAAATATAAAAACCGTTCCTGAAATTTTAGTCGATATATATATATAATCACAGTGCATATTGTGTTTTACAAGCAATAAGAAACCAGTTCTTATAAATAGATTTATTGCTTTTTTTAGACTGTTTGACAGTCTTCCTTCCAATTTTCGGTTCTCCTCTCTGCCACCTAGAATTGGGAGATGGTCGATTCTAGCCGCAATCGCCTTGCAAGTTTTGTTAGCGTATGAATTCTTTTCGTTTTGAGACATTAATCGAGATCGAAAGTTACGAGCCCGCCAATTCTATTAGACTGTTCTTCGATTTGACGTTACCGTCGCGTATAGCTAAGGAACGCTGATTACGCTAACAGAAAGCTAGTACATTTTCTGGACATGCACCACGACAGTACTATTCCTTGTCGATCGCGTTTCAGTTTGAAGACGATTTTTTAATATTATTCTGGATTGTGATAAGTTTACGTATTTAGCGAATATTATTATCAACCGATTAGCCTTTCTTGCTATTGCGTTATTAAGGAGATCATTTTATCACACAGAAGATTTAATGCATATAAAGCATTTTGCTACATATACTTACATTCATCTATTTACTTGACAAATTCCCTACATAACTGAAAGGCGATCTACTTGATTGACTACCTTTTCTACCTCATGCAATGTTTGGTTCATACTGCCATATATATATATATATATATATATATATATATATATATATATATATATATATATATGATAATAATCCTGTCATAAAACTTCAATTGCCTATCAACTGTACTAGGTTTTGTAGTTTCTGTTCTATAATGACAGATCTAGTTAGATCTTTAAGTTGGAAGTAATGTCAAATAGGTTACTCATGAAGAACACGATAACCAAAGCATGAGATAGTATATAACTGAAATTTATTGTTGTCTGCAGCTTAGGTGGCGCAGCTGATTTGTGTAAGACTCTAAAGCAAATGTTCCCCGGTTCGAATCCCAGTCCTGGAAAATTAATAACGATTTGCAGTTAGCTTAAACTGACAACATATATGCAATCTAAAACCGTTAAAAATTTCAATTCCATATCACGTTCCAGGTGGTGTGGTTTCTGCTCTAGAATGGCAGATCGGAGCTGACTATTTACATCATTAGAAAAGATCAAAAGTTGCTATATAACTTAAATTTTCGGGTATGTTGCAGCAGATATGACACAGCGGATGTGCTCATGACTTCAGATCAAATGTACTCCTATTAAGCCCCATTCGTGCCAAATTTTATTATGTACATGCCAAGTTCCTGATAAAGGTCTACTGGATGAATTGCCTTTTTTGCATTATACTGTGTTTTGTTTATACTGACACAAGGTATTAACATATTGGAACAGGTGTTTATATCAAGATCGCAACTTTGATGTAATTAATGGCTATCACCGCCCGCGCAACCAATGTTCATTTTATTCTAGAAATGTGAAAGTCAACACCACGTCGCCAGGTAACGTGGTGTCTGTTCCATAATGACAGATTGTAAGTAGTTATTCCAAATTTATGGTATATTATTAAACGAACATTGGTTGCGCGGATGGTGATAACAATTATTATAATCAAGGTTGCGGTCTTGATATAAACACCTGACCCATTATACTGACATATGTAAGTAATTAATGGGTCAGGTGTTTATATCAAGACCGCAACCTTGATTATAATAATTGTATGGTATATTGGCTTTAATTAATGCATGGGCCTACCGCATTTGGTCTAACTGCGAAGTAACTTTTACTGTTAAATATGTAATGACGGAATGAGAGCAAGCGTTACAGATCTGAAAGGCAAGTTTCGGCTGCTGAAGGAACTGGTGTTCTTTTACAGTCCACATATGACCATGAATAATACAAATTTAAATGATTACACACTGCATCGGTCGTCGCGCAGTATAAAATGGTCGCCTTATCTGCTGAGCCGCGTAGGGTGGATAAGTGAAATCGGGCTACTGCAGACAACTTTATCTCCGATTCATTCCCTTCCTCTTTTCAATCTAACAATAACGCTCTTTTATATACTACGAATATATTTGGTCTAGATCATATCACTGAGCTCAGTATCAGGTTTCCTAATATCGAAAATAGTTCTACCAGACGATCATTCATTCAACCTAGATTAGGATTTAACGTAGGCGCGTTTACTGTGCGAACATTAAAAGGTTGTGGCGATATAATTTTGGGAGCGTTGACTAAATCTTTTAGTACTATTAGGAATGAGGAAACCATACCACTTGATTGAAACGAGTCGACGATCATTGCTATCTTCAAAAAGGGCAATCGTAATTCGTGGGATAAAAAGTCTAGGTTATTTGCTTCGATTATCCTACGTCATCTTAGCGCTTCACGTAAATCACACACTAGATAAGAACAGGCCCGATTCCGCCCAGGACGAGGTTGTATTGATAATATATGTATGTTAAGGCTAGTTACTGAACATCGATATTTATATCACTGTCCCACAATATCCGTCTTTCTAAACTTCTAGGATGCATTTGACTCGGTGGATAACAATGTTTTATTCCAAATTTTGTCGAAAAGTGGTGTGCCCACAAAATTTGTTAATATTTTACACACTGTCTAAAGAAATACTCCTGATCGCATTATGCTCTACAACGAATTAACGCACAAACTTACACCCAGCAGTGGTGTTCGTCAACGTCTTTCACTTTCCCTCTTTTTGTTTAATTTTGTAATCGATGCTATTGTGAACAACACTCTTCCACACATTCAGGATGCAGTTGTTGAAGTTCTACCGGACAGTTAACTAGTCGATCTTGACTACACATGCGATATCGTACTATTATTCTACAATCGAGATGCTACTCAGGCCACCTTAAATAGATTAGCAGACGTTGTTCCGTTTTTCGGTATGAAGTTCGCACCCTCTAAATGTAAGATACCTTTACAGGATCACCTACCATTCACTCCAACTCTGAGACTGCAGAATGAGGATCTAGACAGTTGACAGGTTTGGAGCTCTAACTATACGTCTAACGAAGTGAGAATGAGAATCGCGAAAGCTAGAGTAGCTTTCTCAAACCTTCGTCATTTATGACGTAACGCGATTATTTCACTCCGCCTTAAAGATCGTGTTTACAATGCACATGTATGCGCAGTTTTACTACACACTAGTGAAACTGGACCCAGTCACGTTTTGCGTATGCCCTCAATTGGATTGCTCGGATGAGCTCTGTTCTCTCTGGCGAAAACAAAATTGGTGGGCTGTTTTTGACATGGCATAAGTTGAAGTCACTTACATTCAAATTTGGTAATATAGGACCCACTCGTCTGTCAAGATGGTGTCCACGTGCCCAATAAAGCTCTGTTCTCTCATGCAGCACCAGATTGGCTTCAGAAACAAGGTGGGAAGATTTTTACATGCCAGCAACAGTTGAAGTCACTTACATCCAAGTTGGGTAGTATAGGATCCACTCGTCTGCCAGGATATGGTCCACGTGCGCATCATAGTTCTTGGTTAGGAACCTTTAGTGATATGGCATCTAATCGAGCTCAGTGTCGACCTTGTTACAGATGTCTTGTAGGATCATCTTTGTAACTTTATATTCTTAGTAGGGCAGTGTTAGCTGCGAGTTTTGATTTTTTTATGATGTGATAAGATTAAAGTCGCAAGAAAGCTGTATTGATGATGTTGACCTACCCTAATGCTGACTTGGCCATAATGGTGTTGTGGAGAGGTTTAGTTTGCGTTATTCTTGTGTTTTATCTTGATAAATATAATCATAGCAACTAGGTATGTTTCCTCTCTCTCGATCTCGTAAATCTCACTAACAATTTGTCTAAATCATTATTTCTGCTATCATTTATATTTTCCGTTTCTTATGGTTATATGACAGTGAAACAGTCATTTTTGATGATGATGATGATGATGATACATTTTAAAATTATATTTGGTTTGGTTTCATTTTTATCATTTTTAGCTATAGAGTGACGCCAAAATTAACTTTGGATAGGTGCCTTGATGAATACTTTTCAGCTGATCGGTTAGAGGCGGAAAATCGATATTTCTGTGAAAATTGTAATTGGTGAGTAGTTCTTTTTGATAATTTGGATGTTCAACAAATTAATTTAAATATATAAAATTATTTTTTTAATTGTTTATGTTATTATTATATTATTTATACTGTGAGTTTAGCAGGAAAACAGTACATTTTGTATAGAATAGGTTTATTCCTATAGGCTGCATTAATCTGCTTGATTGAAATGCGTATTTTAACTTCATGAAAACCGTGTTTTGCTTACATTAATAAACCATGCGGTATCTAATTTGGGTTTAATTTGTTTTTTAGCCAATTTTGAAATTGTTTTTTTCAATAAGAATAGGTTCTGAAGTATTGCCTTTAAAAAGGCTTCAGCTGTTAGTCAGAGTGTCTAATTTTCCGGCTGCGCATGATTCCTTGTGTATGCTCTCATATTCTAATTAGGTCTTCATTTGGAGAGAAACATCAGTTAATTGGCAGTCACTTTAAGTTGTGCTTGCTGTGGAAAAGTTATCTGCGAGGTTTGGTTTGTTTATGACGTGATAATGTGAAATCCGTGAGGAAACTGTATTGCTGACGTCGCCTTGCCCGAATGCTAACTTGGCCATAATGGTGTTGTGGAGAGGTTTAGTTTGCCTCATTTCTGTGAGTTATCCTGATAAACATACTCATAGTAACTAGGTATTTCTCTGTATGCGCAGTCTTACTATACGCCCACCACCAGCGCAATCAATTATTGGTAAATTGTATTGCCTCTTAGAATTGATGATTTTAGACGCTTACAGGCATTCAATCATCGTTGTTTGAGAAGTATAGCACATGTTCGTTACCAACAAAGAATAACTAACGTTGACATCCGTAGATGTCGAAGGTCTTCTGTCAAACATGCGTGATCAGGTAATCATATGCCCTGTTCAGTTATGTATAAACTTCTTCATTAAGTCAATCCTATATTTATGTGGATCGTCTTCAACGTCGATTTCAACTTAAATTTTCAACTGGTTTTCCTCGATCTGTCATTATTGAGCGGACACCAGTGCACCCGGAGCAGGAATATTGAATTATTGAATAATTGAAGATTTGATTATACGTATTTTGCCAGTATAAAATAGCAAAACACGCATAAAGTAATTACCAGAACTATTGCGACATCAATGGCAATGTAGTTGAAATGCAAGTCACGAAAATATGCCCTGGTTCTAATTGAGTGCCAGATAAGTACGAAGCTGGTTTATTTATTAATTTTTATTTACTATTTAGTGTAATGCTTGGTTAACACTGACAGCATACATATAATCAAATACTAATATTTTGGAGAAGCGCGAATATTTCACTTTGCCTTATTGGTCTTGTTTATAATGCATCTGTACGCAAGTGAAACTTGGCCTCTTAGAGTTGATGATTTGAGACGCGTCATCATCATCTTTTCATCATCATTTCCAGCCACACAAAAGTCAAGTGACTAATGTACTAAAGTACTTGATGAGTTCCCAATAAGGACGAAACCGGTCTACTGGATGAATTGCCTTTTCTACACTATACAATTCTTAGTTTATACTGACATATGTAAGTAATTAATGGGTCAGGTGTTTATATCAAGACCGCAACCTTGATTATAATAATTGTTATCACCACCCGCGCAACCAATGTTCGTTTAATTATATAAATGTTCATTTCAATACCACTTCCCCATGTAATGTGGTGTCTGTTCAGTAATGACAGATTGGGCATGGTTAGTTGGAACTTTGGGTCTAAATGGATGTCATATGAGCTCCACCTAAAGGAAAAATTGACTAACCAAGTTACATTAGTTAGTATATAACTGAAAATTGTGTGTAGTGTAGTGTGCGGCAGGATAGCTCAGTGGTTAGAGCACCAGATTCCGAAGCAGACGTGCCCAGGTTCGTATCCTGTCCGCGGCAAATTCTGGCCAGTACTTGATGAGTTCCCAATAAGGACGAAACCGGTCTACTGGATGAATTGCCTTTTCTACACTATACAATTCTTAGTTTATACTGACATATGTAAGTAATTAATGGGTCAGGTGTTTATATCAAGACCGCAACCTTGATTATAATAAGTGACTAATGTTTCACTGCCATATAACCATAAGGAGTGAAAAAAAGTATATAAGTGAATTTAGATAAATTATTATTGAGATTTACGAGAGAGGAGAGGGGTAGAGAGAGAAGGAAAACCTTGCTACTATGAGTAAATTTATCAGGATAACTCACAGAAATGAGGCAAACTAAACCTCTCCACAACACCATTATGGCCAAGTTAGCATTCGGGCAAGGCGACATCAGCAACACAGCTTCCTTGCGGATTTCACCGTATCACGTCATAAACAAACCGAACCTCGCAGCTAACTTTGCCCTACTACACATCTGCAACAAGATCGCCACTGAGCTCGATTCGCTGCCATATCGCTAAGGGTTTCTAACCAAGAACTGTGATGTGCACGAGGACCCCATCCCGGCAGACGAGTGGATCCTATACTACCCAATTTGGATGTAAGTGACTTTAATTGTTTCTGCCATGTCAAAATCTGCCCACCTTGTTTCTTACGCCAATTTGGTGCTGGATGAGAGAACAGAGCTCTATTGGGCAATCGGAATGAGGGCATACGCAAAACGTGACCGAGCCAACGAAGTTGATGGAGCCTTATTTGCTTTTCTAAAGACGAGCACTTATTGTCAGATCCAAAAATACGTCTACGGATGTCAACGTTAGTTATTCGTTGTTGGTAACCAACATGTGCTATACTTCTCAAACAACGATGATCGAATGCCTGTAAGCGTCTCAGATCATCAACTCTAAGAGGCCAAGTTTCACTAGCGTATAGTAAGACTGCGCGTACAGATGCATTGTAAACACGACCTTTAAGGCAAAGTGAAATATTCGCGTTTCTCCATAAATGACGAAGGTTCGAGAAAGCTACTCTAGCTTTCGCGATCCGTATTCTCACCTCGTCGGACATATTGCCTACGTTATTGATAGAGCTCCCAAGATATGTAAACCCGTCGACTATGTCAAGATCTTCATTCTGCAGTCGCAACGTTGGAGTGAGTGGTGGGTGATCCTGTAGCAGTATCTTACATTTAAAGGGTGCGAATTTCATACCGAAAGACGGAACAACGTTTGCTAATCTATTTAAGGTGGTCTGGGCAGCATGCTGATTGTCGAATAATAGTACGATATCGTCCGCATAGTCAAGATCGACTAGTTTATCTCCCGGGAGAACTTCAACTCCAGCGTCCTGAATGTGTGAGAGAGTGTTGTTCATAATAGCATCGATTACAAAATTAAACAAAAATGGGGAAAGTGGACAACCTTGACGAACACCACTGCTGGTTGTAAAGTTATGCGTTAATTCGTTGTAAACCTTAACGCGACCAGAAGTATTTGTGTAGAGAGCTCGTATAATATTAACAAATTTAGTGGGCACACCGTACAGGCATTCGATCATCGTTGTTTGAGAAGTATAGCACATGTTCGTTACCAACAACAAATAACTAACGTTGACATCCGTAGATGTATTTTTGGATCTGACAATAAGAGCTCGTCGTTAGAAAAACAAATAAGGTTCCATCAACTTCGTTGGCTTGGTCACGTTTTGCGTATGCCCTCACTTTGATTGCCCAGTAGAGCTCTGTTTTCTCATCCAGCACCAGATTGGCGTAAGAAACAAGGTGGGCAGATTTTGACATGGCAGAAACAATTTAAGTCACTTACATAGAAATTGGGTAGTATAGGACCCACTCGTCTGCCAGGATGGGGTCCTCGTGCGCATCATAGTTCTTGGTTAGAAACCCTAAGCGATATGGCATCGAATCGAGCTCAGTGGCGATCTTGTTGCAGATGTCTAGTAGAATCATCTTCGTAACTTTCTTTTCTTAGTAGGGCAAAGTTAGCTGTGAGGTTTGGTTTGTTTATGACGTGATACAGTGAAAGCCGCAAGGAAGCTGTATTGCTGATGTTGCCTTGTCCGAATGCTAACTTGGCCATAATGGTGTTTTGGAGAGGTTTAGTTTGCCTCATTTCTGTGAATTATCCTGATAAATTTACTCATAGTAACTAATTGTTCTTTCTCTATCTGTCTCTCGTAAATCTGACTAATAATTTGTCTAAGATATTATTTCTGCTTTCATTTATATACTTTTTTACTTATTATGGTTATATGGCAGTGAAACATTTTGGCTTTTGTATGGCTGGGCATGATGATATGTTACGTTATTCATGACGGCCTTGGAAGATCGAAACGCGTACAGATGTGGTGGCAGTTCTTTCTTTGAACGACTGGTTTGACAATTGGAATGGTGTGTGTTTTAATCTAGCAGCTTGATTTTTTAGAATTGTTATCACCATCTGCGCAGGGAATTATTTTTAATTGTATAACATACTTGTGTGGCGAAAGCAACAAAACAATTACATTTCTGACTGTATAGAAGTTGTTCAGGCGACTTTTCAAGTCAAACACAATGTGAGCAAGACTACTAGGTCTGGGAGCCGCAGGTTTGATGTTGCCTACGTTATAACTGAATTTAGGTTTGATCCTCATCGATCATTGGGCTTAAATCGTATATCACGAAATTCTTTGTTAAAATTTTTTTTCATAAAGTGGATGAAGACGACTGGCGACTCTACTCCGTCATTAATCTAGAATATTGGTCGCCATCATACTACCAGATGCCTCACAGATACCTCTGTTGATCTGGGAGAGGTGCTATGGCAGCCTTAGTTCTTTATTTATACGACCACATGTTCTAATAAATCCCTCCTGATAGAAAATTAAATTTATAATTCTAAATTCCATCAGCAGGGTACAAAATGCTGCTTTTCCATTTTAATTTGCTGCCGAGTCCTCTGCTTATTTCGGTGTTTAGAATTTCTCACACCCAGTGTCATTTCAATACTAAATCATCCAACGCTAGTATTAAAATGGGTATAGTGTTTCTTTTACATTTGACCTTCATACCTATCTACTAGAAAAGCGATCGCAGCTAGTGCGACTGCCATCATAGTTTTAGTCTGAGTCCAATCGTATCTGAATTATTTTCTTCTATTATCTTACACCGTATTAGCGCTATGTGTGAATTACTAATGAAGGAGCCGAAATCCGACCAGAACGTGGTGGAATAGATAATAATTTTACTGCAATAAAAGTTCTTGTACAGCGAGATGTATATCACCGTCCCACAATGGCCGTCTTTCAAGACGTCAACGATTTCATTTGGCTCAGTGGATCGCATTCTTTCATTGGATGTTTTGTCGAAAACTAGTATGTACATGAAATTTGTAAATATTATGCGCTCTCCGCACAAACACTTCTGGTTGCGTTAAAGTATGCATTGGGTGATCGTACACCTTCACTTCCAAGTTGGTTAGTGTATGACTCACTCGTTTGCCAGGATGGGGTCCTCGTGCGCATCATAGTTCTTGGTTAGAAACTCTTAGCGATATGGCATCGAATCGAGCTCAGTGGTGATCTTGTTGTAGATGTCCAGTAGAATCATCTTCGTAACTTTCTTTTCTTAGTAGGGAAAAAATAGCTACGAGGTTTGGTTTGTTTATGACGTGATAAAGTGAAAGCCACAAGGAAGCTGTATTGTTGAGTTTGCCTTGCCCGAATGCTAACTTGGCCATAATGGTGTTGTGGAGAGGTTTAGTTTGCCTCATTTTTGTGAGTTATCCTGATAAATTTACTCATAGTAGCAAGGTATTCCTTCTCTCTCGTAAATCTCAATAATAATTTGTCTAAAATATTTCTGTTTTCCTTAATATATACTTTTCACTCCTTATGGTTATATAGCAGTGAATCATTAGTCACTTTTTATTTTTGTATGGCTGGACATGATGATGATGATAAGGTAATTTGATACACGTAACTTTATATTTGTATTTAATTTTATCTTCCATTGATTATTCCACAGGTGCCTCGTTTTTGATGCCTTCTAATCTGCCTGATACTTTATTTGACTGTTTAGTGTTGTATAATCGATTTTAAAGTCAGCATTCCAACCTGTTAATAGGCACAGAAGACAATGAAAGCAAAAACAATCGATTACTTTTAATGAAAACTACCTACATTTTTTTTACTTAAAATGAAGAAACAGATTTGCTTAAATGACATATTTTTGCGCAATTGGGAATTGATTAATTATCTGATCCTCGTTTCGCGAAACTTGGTTTTTATTTGTATTGTCTTCCTTTTTACTCAGAATATTTTGGTTTTCATTTCCAGACGCCTTTTAACGGTAAGCTCATCGCCCAATTAAATTTTCCAATGATTAAGCCGTGTTAAACTTCTTTTAAACAACTTTATTTGTGCTCAGTGTAATGTCCCTCAACCATAGTTGACTTTTTCCTCACTAAAAGTGCATCATGCTTATGTTTGTGTATGCATGCTTTCATCCATAAAAATGAAATCACAGTTTTATACATTAAGTCTGACGTGCGCAAAAATGAATTGACAGTAATTGCTTTGGCTTCACTTATATGAGCGTTCACGTGCAGTTAATTATATTTAAACGATTGCTTATCAGTCCTAAACAAGAACACAGATAAAAGGCGCGACTTACGCTTATTAACTGAATCCTCAGTATGCGTTGTTAGACCACTGTAGTTTCACTTTGATGAATGTAAGCGTGTAGATAGATGCTCACGTAAATTTACGCAATGCTCGCTTATTCAGTAGCAAGTCTGGTCGTTATTAGGAGACTTGAAGCAGACGTAACCAGGTTTTAGCTCTCTCCGCGGCGAAATTCTGGACCTAAATCAAAGATTTACCAATCCGCACGAAACCGTTCTACTGGATGAATTTCCTTTAAAAATGCAGCAGGGTGTTGTAGTGAATCAAGTCAGATTCTCCAAAGCAGCCGTGCTCCAGTTCGAGCCACTTAGGAGTAAAAATCTGACAATATTTAAAGTGTTCCCAATAGGGACGTAACCAGTCTACAGGCTGAATTGCCTTTTCTACAGTATACAATGCTTGGTTTTTATCAACAAAGATATGTATATATTGGAATTGGTGTTTATATCGACATCGCAACCTTAATTTTAATAAATAAATGAATAAAAGAAGCATTTTAAATGAAATTTACCACGATTTAATAGCTGTCGAATTCCTTGCGCAATCAGCCTAACGCTGAAACGGCGTCCTGAACTGGAGAATAAATTATTCGGCGTAAAATTGAATGCATAGAATGTAAAAACCTTGTTGCAGAGAGCAAGGACCAGATAGAGTCATGTCAGATTTGTGAAAAATCGTTATTTCCTCGATAATATAGCTTATTTAAGTGGTCATTTATCATAAAAATATCTGATCAGGTAATTCATTCTTTTGAGCAGTTCAGACACTCATCCGATTCTTTTCTGCTTCCTAATTGACAAAGTCCATACTCTTGTTTGAGCTTTCGTTTATGTAGTTTTATGCCTCATGTCGCTATGCTGGCGAGGCTTCAACATTGTTAGACTTTCTTAAATCCAGTATACAAATCATGATATATCAGACTAACGCTGTCTAATTACCAATTTTGGAAAATGCTTCCTAGTTTTCATTTACAACAAACATAAATGTGTATTTTTTGATTACCCAACTATCTTCTACGAAGAGTCAGTTAATTTTGCTTTAATCAGTGACAAAATCATTCACTATGATTCAACCTGTCGAACCATGATCACGCGTAATGGAAATATTATAGTATTTTCCTTTACTAGTTTGTGAACATCAGTTTTGTTTCTGCACGTGTCTGTGCTAAAATGCAAGAGGTCCAGATAAAAGTAGGTGAGTAACGTCCATAGTAGCTGCCTATTTAGTATCAGAACTGAGTTTGCGTCATCGTATGCACTGGACATTCAGAGCTGTGAGCAATATCTAAACTATCTTTAAACGAACATTGGTTGCGCGGGAGGTGATAACAATTATTATAATCAAGGTTGCGG
Source organism: Eudiplozoon nipponicum (assembly GCA_029291075.1). Classification (NCBI taxonomy): domain Eukaryota; kingdom Metazoa; phylum Platyhelminthes; class Monogenea; order Mazocraeidea; family Diplozoidae; genus Eudiplozoon; species Eudiplozoon nipponicum. The sequence goes on along the minus strand of JAQBSW010002443.1, from coordinate 47,733 downwards.
TCTTGATATAAACTAAGAATTGTATAGTAAAGAAAACGCAATTCATCCAGTAGACCGGTTTCGTCCTTATTGGGAACTCATCATGTACTGGTCAAAATTTGCCGCGGACAGGACTCGAACCTGGGCACGTGTGCTTCGGAACCTGGTGCTCTAACCACTGAGCCATCCTGCCGCACACTACGCTGCACACAATTTTCAGTTATATACTAACTAATGTAACCTGGTTAGTCTATTTTTCCTTTAGGTGGAGCCCATATGGTATCCATTTAGAGCCAAAGTTCCAACTAACCATCCACCATCTGTCATTACTGAACAGACACCACACTATATGGGTAAGTGGTATTGAAATGAACATTTATATAATTAAACGAACATTGGTTGCGCGGGAGGTGATGCTGGATGATGGATGATTTGCCTTTTCTACACTATACGATTCTTAGTTTATACTGACATATGTAAGTAATTAATGAGTCAGGTGTTTATATCAAGACCGCAACCTTGATTATAATACCTAAATTATCTGTTTGGTTTAATAGGAATTTATTAGTGCTCGAACGCTTTTAACGTAAAATGCCATCGAACGCCGGTTTTGTGTGCATAACATTCGCTTACAAATTTGCTAGTTCACATATAGGCTTCAAGTCTAGTTAATGTAATTAATCTTACAGCTTGTGCAACGGTTCCAGACAAACACGTTTACTTCGTCTACCCGAGGTTCTCTGTATTCACCTAAAACGCTTTCGCACCGATTTTGTTCACGACGGCCTAGCCACAGCTCGATCTGGTGAAGCATCTAAGGTGTGCACTCCAGTTCACTATCCACTGCACAAGCTAGATATGCGGCCGTATGTACATCCCAGTTGTCCAGATAAGGTAAGTATATTTTAACACGAGACTTTTGTTTCGAAAAACTTTATTATGAGCACGTGAGTGGAAGTTTTAGTGTAATTTATTGTTAAAAACCTATTCTGTTGCTACTTAGTTATATCAACAGAACATTATTAGGTTTTCGAGAGCTGAAAGTGTAGTCGAGTCTGCTACAGGTGAGAGCTGTTTCTATGATTATCTTTACTTTTTATGGATGCGGGTTGATCCTCTTTGTTCAATGCTCGTCGTTTACTGGTGATGATGATGATGATGATGATGATGGGGTGTCGAAACATGTCAGCATACGCGAACGCCGAGAGTTAAAACTATGTTTTAATTGGAATTTCTTTTATTAAAATTTTCAAAAACTTTACTCAAAATTTGTCTGTAGGATACAAGCAGTCACCGATTGCTTAGAAACGCGTGACAAAATCTGCACGGGTGTTATGCTCATGACTGTTCATATATTGTGCAGCCGACAAATCTAGTCAAAATGTGTGCATGACAACACGATGTGAAAGCCACATCGCTAAATTTGCATAATTTACTTTTGCATAACAATTTGCTCCTCATTAGTCGATTCTTTAAATCAAGTTTGCGAGCTTGAAGCAAACACCAATCCCATTGTGTTTTACCAATCGTCGAACAACATAGCATAACTACAGCCAGTCGCACGTACTAATTTTTTTCTGCTTTTCGACGACTGGTTGAATACAATTGGATTGGTGCTTTTTTCATCACCACCCGTGCAATCATTGACTGTTCAATTGTGTTCCTCGTGTGTCAGTTTGCCATCGTGCTGCGATGATTTTGGTGAAAAGTAGAAGGGCGTTAGTACATGCGACTTACAGTAGTGTAGCTGTGTTGTGAGACTGGTGTAATTAAATGAGATTGGTAGTTATCGCAATTCCGGAAACTTGATTAAAATTATTTCCTTTTTATGTCGTATTTTCTTGCTGTTTAATTGACTTAGCGTACACACGTCGTGATACCTTAAATGGCCACGTTAGTTTGTCCTAACTTCAGTCGAGTATGACACACATTGATGAGAAGGAGTTCACTAATTTCATGGTATTGCGGCAGTAAAGCATCACTATATTGTTTACTTTTTTGTTTATAATGATGATGTTTGTGATGAATTATTGGAATTAAATGTTATTCTTTAGAATGATAAAGTCATTCTCACCTGGAATATTCATGAAAAACGATTACAGGTAAATGGAGTATACCTTTTGTTACGTTATATTCTGTACTTTTACTTTACTTTACTGCGGCTGACTCCTTTTGGAGGATAAGCCGACTCCATTTCATGGAGTTTCTTGGGAATTTGGTACAAGTGGTGTCCCCTCACCACTCGGCTTTTTGATCGAGGACGCACCTCTAGCCTTTGCACATCCAAGCGCAGTCTGCAAGGCAGCAGTAAGTTGCATGGTTGCCGGTGGCTGTTGAGAACTCATTCGCCATTCGGAAGTACGGGGTACTGTCCAGGAGTCCATGTAATCCTGTGGCTGTTGAACCCTTTTGTGGCGGGGAACACACGCCGAGTCATGGTGCCGTCGTCGGGCTCATGTGGTATTTTATAGGAGATCCGATTGCCGGTCGGAAATCCACCACGCCCTGGTGACACCACCGCCATAGCTCCGTTAGCCCATGTACGATCGGCCATCGAGACATGGTTGACACCGTCGTACCACGTTGAGGAGGGGATGGACTTTACGACGAAATAAAGCAATATACATTCCGGAAATGCTTAACTAAATAAATAATTCAATTATATTATAATTCAAATCAGATTTAAGTGTGATACCTTGAGGCCTTAGCACTGGTTGGTTGAATAGTGTTACTCCGTCTTTGTGAAGCTTTCTAGGTGGTGTTTTTATTTACTAACAACACTTGATCTAAAATATGAACTACAAAAACTTACTCTGGTATCCTAATTTAGAATCAAACCATGCGTACCGGATGAAAATCCGTATCCTAAAATCACTTAATTTGGAAGCCTTAGATTTACAGACAAATCATATGAGATGAGATGAAACAGTGCTAATAGTTAGCCTCGTAATTTAATGGAGGAAAAGATGATGGATTTCGTAAATAAGTTTTATCTTAAATCGATAGTGTATCTTAGGTCCATGGTAATGCTGGGCTCAAAACTTGGCAGCATTTAAGTCGTAATATGCCAGATGAAGGCAGAATCAGCCAAGACGGGTTTAAGTAAACTGGGCAGTAGGGTTGGAGTTCACTTCTGGTTCTAACGAAGTGGCAGTCCAAGTTTCCTTCCTTGTAGCTTTCTTTGTATTTCTGGCATGCTCAAATGATCTATGCTGCAACCATTTTCCTATATGATTAGAGCTTTAGTTATATTGATTCTACCAGATCAATTTCTGTATTCGTTTATTATCTGCAAGGAAGCTGCATTACCTATGTTGCCTTGCCTTAAAGCTCACTTAGCTATAATGTTGTTGAGTAGAAGTTTAGTTTGCCTCACTTCTGTGTGTTATCTGAATAAACATACTCTTAGTAACTAGGTCGTCCCCCTCGTAAACCTCTCTCCTTTGATAATGTGTTTCTAAATTATTATTTTTGGCATTATTATTTTTTGAAAAAAATTCTTGTTTTTTGTTCTTTTTAGTATGATTATATCGCAGTGCAAGATTAGTTGCTAATGCCTTTTACATGATGATGATGATGACGGTGAGCAAGATTTATGGTAACCATGACGTTATGAACGGCATTGCCTCGCTCAATTATTTGAAGTATCTGTTATTGATTCATTTGTTAGAGTATGCGATGATGCAGTTTTGTTTTTTGCAAACTTAGTTAACCTCGCGCGCCCACGCAAATTACTACATTTAACCCGCATATAGGATTTCTGTCAAGCCCCGGACCATAAAGCTGTTTGAAGTCGTTTAATAACTCGTCCCGTCAAATAGTATCAAAAGCCAATGCCAGCCCACTGTTCACATAACCAAACTTCTACTATTACATATGAGAAGCGACAGCGTAATTTTCTTATGTAGTTCGCTTGTTGTTTGCTACATCCATGTAGATTTCGAAGCAGATATATGACTATCCTTGAGAAATGCTTTTAAGTCTGTACCTAAGATCAGTAGATTTCCTGCAAAGAAAAATGGCCTTAAAACACTTGTTTTTCTGTCTCAACTTCTTATTGGTCCGAACTACCAAAATTCCCAAGATAAAATCTATTTAAATTATTTGTCAGTTGAGTGAAGCATCTACTAGAGGATTCGCAGGTGTGCTCTCTTGATGCATGAACTGTGGATTTCTGGAACCAATTTGTCAGTTTTTCTTATTTTATTTGATTTTTAGGGTTATGACCTACTTTTGTCCGGAATTCTATTCACGCAATACATAACATTACCTACTTGGTTATGTTACAATCTTGGTATGCTTCTATGTATGTGCATTTGTGCATGTATGTATTTACGTATGAGTATATGTATATATGTGTGGGTGCATGTGTGTATGTATGCATGTTTGTATTTATGCATGTATGTATATTTGTATGTATGTATGCTTGTATGTATGCATGTATATATATATATATATATATATATATGTGTGTGTGTGTGTGCTTATGTTTATGTTTACGTATGAATGCCCTATTAGAAGTGAGCAACAGTTTTTTTACAGCTAACATATAGCCATGAATAATACGAACTACAGTGAAAATCTACTGCATTGATTGACGTGCAGGATACAAGCAATCAGGCTACTGCAGTCACTGATTTGGATTCATTTTATTCATTTACCTGTTCTCATTCTATCAATGACGCTTTTGTGGTTTCGTGGAATACGATGGGTGCTAATCAAATTACTGAGCCGGGTATTGTATTGACAAATATAAATAAAATATTTCAAGTTCATCATCAGTAAATAAACCTAGGTTATGTTTTTACATAAATGCATAAAAATTGCGAAAATTAAAAGGTATTAGAAGCTCTAGCGTGTTCAGGGGCATACCTCTGATGCCACAGATTTTTTCAAGCCGGACAATCGATCTTTATTATCCTTAGTTCATAAGTTATGGCTTGTTTAACTAAATTTATCCCTGCAAGCAGACGACTGTGTGGCACGTGTAAATTGTATTCGTTAATTACAATACCAGGTGCCTTAATTAACGTTCTTTATTATATCGACATATGTTTACACTGATGAAAATAGCAAAATCACTTGCACTCAGACCTAAGTTTTCTAGGCATTGGCCTGGAGCAACAGAAATTCCGCCTCGACGACCAGCGGGAACAAGATAATCAGCCCGGGAATAGTAGCATGAATCTTGCCAATTCTAAAGGGAGACAGTCATCATCTCGTTATATGTGAAGCCTCGAGTTTGGTCTAACTGCGCAGTAACACGTATTGTTAAATGTATAGCGATGGAATGAGAACATGTGCGCCAGACGCGATTGGCAGATCTTGGCTGCTAAAAGAAACTTTGCTCACTGGCATATGGACAGAAAGTGCTCATCAGCCATGGATAGAACACTATCTGAGAAGGAAAACTCAGAATACAACCTATCCTCACTAGAAATGGAGGACCTAATTTTTTACAGTCCACATATAATCAAGAACGATACAATTTATAACGATTAAATACTGCATTGGCCGTCACGCAGTATAAAATCGATCGCCTTATGTGCTGAGTCGTGCAGGGTGGATAAGCGAAATAAGGCTACTGTAGGCACCTCCATCCATGATTCTGCCTCATTTCCATCTCTTTCCTCTTCTTAATCTATCAATAACGCTCTATTTGATACTATGAATATGGTTGTTGTTGATCATATCACTGAGCTCTTGGTTAGGTTTTAACATCGGCGCATTTAATGTGTAAATAGATTAGAAAACGATGTACGTTGCATATCTGAAACCAGAAGACTGGATCCTGTGTGCATTACAGAACTGGGTGCACCGAGTTTTCTCAAGCCAGTAAATGCGGCGTCTGTATTGTACTTTACACACAAGTTGAAACTTGCTTAATTGGATGGATCCCTTTAAACAGTCGAGTGTGTGCGGAACTAAAATCAATGCATATGCTCCTACCGATTGCAGCGCAGACGAAAATAAGACCGCTCTTTACACCGAACTAAGCACCTAACTGTATAGAGCCGGAAGTTCCGATATAGTCTTGGCTATAGGTGACATGAAGACTCAAGTTTTGCGCTTAACTAACGCAGAGTTTCATTTAAGTGTAAAATACATATTAAGCTCGACGTGCAACGTTAATGGTGGACGGCTTTTGGTTAGCTGCACGAAAAAGATTATATTTACATTGCACAAACTTCAGACGCCGTATTAGACGTTGCGCCACATGGCGTGCTCCAGCTCGCGAACAATGCGGACTCAAATAGATAATGTATCAATTATTTATAGATGGCGTGATTGCGTCTAGGATTTTCGTTCTTTTTTTGGAACACATGTCGACTCGAACCATGAACCTATACGTTGTAGATTTGCACTAAAAAATTTCTGGAAAATTCATACGAATAAACCAAAAATAGATGTAAAAACAAACTCGAACAACCGTCCTTTTGACAAAAATGTGAAGACAGTCTAAAGTCGAAGCTAGCTGGTCTTGATGGCGAAACTCCGAATTTACTTTGGTCCGAGATAAGTTCCACTATGAACAATGCAGGTAATACTGTATATGGCGTTGCCGCCCCTGTAGAAATAAATATTGGCTCTCAGTAAAATCCATGTAGACACTCGAAACAAGGCGCCAAATTCCAACTGGCTCAGCCCATAATAATGCTCGTCGCAATGCAAGATGCCAACTTAAGTCGATCTCGAATCGTTTGGATTAAAAAGGCTGAAGAAATGGGAGAAGTATTCGCGTCAGGTAATAGTTGTTGTTTGTTCCAACTTATTAGCGCAAAAGGTACGAGTACACTAAAAGTTAACGAAACTATAAATGATAGTAACAGCCATTGAATACCCGATAAAACTAGTCGTAATCGATGGACTGAACACTAAAGATAAATTTTCTTTGGCACCTAAGTCAGTTCCGATTCCTGAAAGCATGTCCGAGTCAGCAGTGTGAAATATTTGTCTCGAAGAATCAGCAGAGTTACAAATACGGGGTGCAATCCTATTTCTTATATTTTGCAAATCTGCAGGCTCTGATGATTTGCTTCTGGGATTATTTAAGGATGGTGGTGATATACTTTTTTTAACATATGGAATAAGGAGGCCGTTCCACTTGATTTAAATTAGTCTACTATCATTCCTATCTTCGCACCCTATAAATGTTAGGTACTTTTACAGGATTGCCCAGTAGAGCTCTGTTCTCTCATCCAGCACCAGATTGGCGTAAGGAACAAGATGGCAGAAACAGCTGAAGTCACTTACATCCAAATTGGGTATTATAGGACCCACTCCTTTGTCAGGATGGGGTCGAAGTGTGCATCTTAGTTCTTGGTTAGAAATCCTGTGAGCTCAGTAACGATCTTGTTAAAGATTTTTTGTAGAATCCTTTCGCGGTACTTTATTTAGGTAGGGCAGAGTTAGCTTCGAGGTATAGGTTTGTTTAAGACGTGATAAAGTGAAACCCGCTAGGATGCTGTACTGCTGTTGTTACCTTGGCTTAAAGCTGACTTGACCATAATGGTGTTGTGCATAGTTTAATTTTATTCACTTATGGGAGCTATGTAGATAAGTATACTCATAGTCACTATGTACTCTCTCTCTCTCTCTCTCTCGGTAAATTATTATCTTTATCGTTATTTATAAAAATGTTCTTGCTTTGCTGTTTCCATTATGGTTATATGACCGTGAAACATTAGTTATTATTGATTTTTGAATGACTGAATGATGATGATAATAGTGATGATGATGATGATGATGGTGGTGGTGGTGGTGGTGGTGGTGGTGATGATGATAATATTTCCCCTAAATAGAGTTCAAGTTTCAGATATAATATAATATAGGTTGGGAGGACATGACTGCTCAATTTGGGCTCTGAAGCGCCGCAGAATTTCAGCATGGTTGCAAATACGCTTTAAGCTCAAAGTGCAACTATAATAGTAAACGTCTGTTGGAAAGCTAGGCAGCGGATAGACTATACTTGAGTAGTTCAGTCTTTATACGTGGTGTAACGCGTTGCGTCACATTGCGTCCTTCAACCACCGGACAACTGTTTTGTCATTAGTTATAAGTGGCTATCGTTCGTTTTGGAAACTGTGTGTCAACATTTAGCATGCACTGATCAATTGAAGATTTGTATATATTTTAAGGAAAGCAAATATGAATAGACATCAAACAGATAGAAGCGAGCTAGAACAGTGGTCCTTCTATATAAAAATATTAATATTTTCCAAAATCGATATTAATTGGTCTTGATGGTATCAATTAGAGCGTACCGTAAACGTACATTAGATCCGCTCTATCCATTGTTGTTAAGACTGTATGTAGCTTTGTGTGCTCCAGTAAACATTAGTCATTGGATCTTTTAAAATTCTGTTGAGATTCTCGTAACTAGGTGCCAAATTTCTGCTTTAAACAGTTCTCGTAGATCTATTAGCTTCCAACTTCAGCACATTCTGTATGTTGAATTCTCTTAGACCAGAGCTACGAAGTGAAAAAATCTGCCGCATCAGATAGGAAACGATGCTTATTCCAACTTATTCGCGAAACGGGCACGCCAGAATTAGAATTTAACGAAAAAAAAACTGTAGAAAAAGTTATCTACTAACCTATAAAATGTTTAATATTTTTGTATGTGCTGAAGATTATAAACGTAAATTTTATTGAGCACCTGAATTAATCTCTATCCATAAACAACCTATATCAACATCGTGGAGCTCTAATCTCAGGCAACTATCAGTGTTAGAAATACGGAATGCAATCTCATGTCTTAAACAATAAATGGTTACAGGCCTCGTCGATCTGCTCACTTATTTAAGGGGGATAACGGAATAATCTGTTAGACATTGAGCAACCGTGTCAGCTGCTTTGGGCGAATTGACCATTATTATTTATATTTTCACAAAAGTCCTTCGTAATTCGTGCAAAAGCATCACGGTATAAGCATGAATCCACTCGTATCTAATTTATCCTTTTGATTAGACTACGCTGAATGAGCGTTTTGTGCGTTTCACATATTGGTGAAGAACAAGCCGAATTCTGGCAGTGCTGAGGTTTTACAGATACTATGCTTACCTTTGTGCGGGATAAATATATCGCCATTCCACAATTTCCATCTTTCCAGATGTTATGAATGACTTCGTCTCAGCGGATCGAAATTTTCTATTCAATATTCTGTCGAAAATTTGTATTCCCACTTGAATTGTGACTATTATGTCTGCTGTCTGCACAAACACTTCTGGTCGCGTTACGTTTTACAATGAAATGTCGCAAACGATTACTTCTACCAGTTGTGTCCATCAAAGATATTCAGTTTCTCCTGCTCTCTCTCTCTTCATTATGACCTACTCTGTTTAGGATGTTGGCATCGAAGTTTTCCGTAGCTCTAGATTAAACGTTCGTGTTTATGAAGACATCATCATCAACATCAACATACACCTCCATACAAAAATCCACAAGTGAATAGTGTTTCACTGTCATATAAACATAAGAAAGGAAACTATAAAAATGATAATTAACGACAACTTGTTAGTGAGATTTACGAGAGATAGAGAGGGAGAACGAGAGTACCTACTTGTTATGAGTATTAAACTCAATATTTTGCGGTGTGTAAGCATTCAGGTTATCAATGCCGCGTTTTGCGTACGCGGGTAATAGCTGTACACGGGCAGTTACACAAAGATCCGATTTGTCACTATTTCCAATTTTGTTTTGTCTTTGATCGGGTTGACTCATTTTTACTTCAATTGGAAATGCGGTTCTATCACATCTTTGTTTATGAGTATATTTATCAAGATAACTCACAGAATTGAGGCAAACTAAACCTCTACACAACACCATTATGGCCAAGTCAGCTTTAGGGCAAGGCAAAATCATCAATGCAGCTTCCTTGGGGGTTTCACTTTATCACGTCCTACACAAACAAAACCTCGCAGCTAACTTTGCTCTAATAAGATGATTCTGCTAGACATTTGCAACAAAATCGCCACTGAGCTCGATTCGATGCCATATCGCGAAGGGTTTCTAACCAAGAACTATGATGCGCACGAGGACCCCATCCTGGCAGACGAGTAAGTTCTATACCACCCAGTTTGGATGTAAGTGACTTCAACTGTTTCTGCCATGTCAAAATCTGTCCACCAAGTTTCACTAGCGTATAGTAAAACTGCGCGTACAGATGCATTGTAAACAGGACCTTAAAGGCAGTGTGACATACTCGCGCTTCTCCATAATTGGCGAAGGTTTGAGAAAGCTACGCTAGCTTTCGTGATTCTCATATTCAACTCGTCAAACATATTTCCTTCCCATGTAGTGTGGAGTCTGTTCAGTAACGACAGATTGGGGGTGGTTAGTTGGAAATTTGGTTCTAAATGGATGCCATATGAGCTCCATCTAATAGAAAAATAGACTAACCAAGTTACATTAGTTAGTGTATAACTGAAAATTGTGTGCAGTGTAGTGTGCGGCAGGATGGCTCAGTGGTTAGAGCACCAGATTCCGAAGCAGACGTGCCCAGGTTCGAGTCCTGTCCGCGGCAAATTCTGGCCAGTACATGATGAGTTCCCAATAAGGACGAAACCGGTCTACTGGACGAATTGCCTTTTCTAAACTATACAATTCTTAGTTTATACTGACATGTAAGTAATTAGTGGGTCAGGTGTTTATATCAAGACTGCAAACCTTAGTTATAATAATTGTTATCACCACCCGCGCAACCAATGTTCGTTTAATAATAATATTACCTAAGTGATTGTTAGAGCTCCATACCTGTCAACTATGTCTAGATCTTCATTCTTCAGACTCAGACTTGGAGTGAATGGTAGGTGATCCTGTAAAAGTATCTTGCATTTAGATGGTGCGAATTCCATGCCGAAAAATGGAACAACGTCTGATAATCTATTCAGGGTGGCCTGAGCAGCATCTCCACTGCCGAATAATAGTACGGTTTTGCATGCATAGTCAAGGTCGACTATTTTTTCCCCCGGGAACACTTCAACACCTGCATCTTGAATTTGTGGATGAGTGTTGTTCATAAAAGCATCGATTAAAAAATTAAATAAAAAGGGCGAAAGTGGACGGCCTTGACGTACACCAATGCTAGATGTAAAGTTGTGCGTTAAATCGTTGTAGACCTTAACGCGATCAGAAGTATTTGTTTAGACAGCGCGTATAATATGAAAAAACTTTATGGGCGCACCACTTTTCGACAGAATATGGAATAAAACATTGCTTTCCACCGAGTCAAATGCACCCTTGAAGTTTAGAAAGACGGCTATTGTGGGACGGTGGTATAAATGTCTCTGTTCAAGAACCTGCCTTAACGTACAAATATTATCTATAAAACCTCGTCCTGAGCGGAATCTGGCCTGTTCTTATCTAGTGTGTGATTTACTTGAAGCGCTAAGACTACGTTGGATATTCGAAGCAAATAACCTAGACACAACTGGAGTCAAGCTTATCTCACGAATTACGATTTCCTTTTTGATGATAGTAATGATGGTCGATTCATTACAATCAAATAGTACGATTTCCTCACTCCAAACAGTACGAAGAAGTTTAGTCGGAAGCAAATCATTATGGCCTGCGTCTTTGCGACGTTTAATAGACAGGATTGCATCCCGTACTTCTAACTGATGGTTCTTTGAGACTAAAATTCCATACATACATGCTTTTGGGTATTGGAACTGACACGGTTGGCAAAAAATTGATCTTTGAAGTGTTCAGTCCACCTATCATTTATCGTTTCACTAACTTTTAATTTTCTGATTTGTTACAAGATTGAGTTAGAACAAACAGAGACTTTTACCAGGCGCGAATGTTTCTTCCATTTCTTTCAGTCTGCCTGGTCCAAAAGGATTCGATATCGACTTTTAGACTGCGCTTAAGTTGGCGTCTTATATTGCGACGAGTATAATTATGAGCCGAGCCATGTGGAATTTGGCGCCTTGTTTCGAGTATCTCCATAGATTTTACAGAGAGCTAAAAATTATTTCTACGTGGGCCGTCAAGGCCACATACAGTAGTACCTACATTGTGCATAGTGGAACTTATCTTGGACCAAAGTAAATTCGAATTTTCGCCATCAAGACCAGTTAGCTTTGACTTTAGAATATCTTCATATTTGTCTCGGAAGGATGGTTGTTCGAATTGGCTTACATCTATTTGGTGTTTATTCTTATTTATTTTCCCGGAAAATGCTAATGCAAATCTACAACGAATAAGTGCATGGCAGGAGTCGATATAAATGTTCCAATCTTGGATGCAACCACGCCATCTGTAACTAATTGCCACATGATCTGTTTGAGTCCACCTTTATCCAGAAGCTGGAGGACGCCATGTGGTGCAACGTCTTACATTACGTCTGAAGTTTTTACTATTTAAATATAATCAATGTTCCGCGCAACTATCCAAAAGCCGTTCACCATTATCGTTGCGCGTGGAGCTTAAAGTGTAGCTTCCACCTAAATGAAATTCTGCGTCACTTGAGCGGCCAACTTGAGCATTTATGTCATTAGTAACCAAGACTATATCCGAACTTTGTGCTCTAGTTCTGAGTAAAAAGCATCCTCGCTTTCGTCCATGCTTCAATTGGTAGGAGCATATGCAGGTACAACGAAAAAGTAACGTTGATTACGATTTTTTTATTGATTTTAGCAGATGTATTTATTCGTGTCGCACACAGTCGACTATTTAAGGGGATCCATTCAATTAAGCAAGCTTCAGCTCTTGTGCTAAGGAAAATACCAACGCCCCATTCATCGGCTTGATAAAACTCCGTTGAGCCATATTTTCAAAGCTAATAACGCGTAGATAGGGTTGGTGAAACCATTTCTGCAATGCACGTAAGATCCTGTATTCGGGTTTGAGATGCGCAACATACGCCGATTTCCAATTTATCCAACGTACGTGCAAGAGCGTCTTGCTGTCGAAGTTATTTTAATGTTCGGACATTATGCAGACGATATTTTATTATTATTTCACAACGGGGATTCTGACTGGGCCGCCTTGAATAGATTAGCAGTCGTCGTTCTGTACTTCGGTTTTCAAATTACACTCACTAAATGTAAGATACTTCTACTGGATCACCCATCATTTACTTCAACTCTGTGGCTTTAGTGTAACCATCTACACTAAAATGACAGGATTATTTATATTGGTAGCTTTATCAATATACGTGAAAAGGTGTATATGAAAATCGTGAAAACTAGTGTCGCCATCTGTTACCTCCGTTATTTATGAAGAACTGCGAGTAGCTCACTCTGCATTAAAAGCCATGCATGTAACGCAGCTGTACGTGCAGCTTCGTTATACGACAATGAAACTTCTCTTTCATGGCCAGTATATGTTACCAAAAAATCAAGCAACGCTGACATTTGTGAACTTGAATAGGTCAACAAATGTTCCTTGTTAGAAAAACAATTAAGGTTCCATCAACTGGGTTGGCTCAGTCACGTTTTACGTACGAATTCAGTTCGATTTACTTGTGGACCGTGATTCTCTCAGTCAGCGCCAAATTATCGCAAAAAATAAGGATGGGCAGATTTTGACGTGACTGAATCACCTAAAAACAACTACCATCAAATTTGGTAAAGCATGACCAGTTCTTCTGCTGAATGCGGTCCTCTTGATTGGAAATCCTACGTGGTCTAGCCGCCGAATCGAGCTCAATGGCGAGTTTGTAACTTTATTTTCTTAGTTGGGCCGAGTTAATTATGTGGTTTGATCGTAGTTATGAAAGGATACAGTGAAAACAGTGAGGAAGCTGTATTGGGATGTCGACTTGGTCAAAAGTCTAAATTGTTTCGTTTCTTTGTGTTGCCTAATTTTGTCATTTTCAAAATTGTTACTATTTTCTGTTTTTTCTCAGAGTTATGTGTCTGTGAACATTTTATTACTAACGTTAGTGTATTGCTTTCTGATAACGATGACTGATGATATATTTATGCATTTACGAGCTCGGGCTTTTGTGCGCGGATTTTATCAGTTGTGTTTTAGATTCCATGCACAATTGTGTAGGCTTGTATTTTTTGTGTTATTTGATTGAAGAATAAGAAGAAAGCGATTTTTGTAAATTTTAATAAAATTATTAAAATCAATATTTTTTCTAAAACATGAACGCGCCGTTTATTATGTGGAGTCAGATAAACCTTTTGAATATAAACTCCACTATCAACTTAAAACTTAAGACAAATGTAAACGTCGGTTTTTTTAGATAACAGGCTATCGCCTTGTTGGAATGATCTGTCACATTGGAGGCCACAGTGGAGCTGGTCACTATGTCAGCTATGTCCTCAGCCAAAAGCCAAATTCCTCGTCTTCAACCTCGTCATCTTTATCCACCGATCGTCGTAGGCTTTCAACAAGTCGCATCAATCAGAATTCTTTGAATGGCGAAAATAGGAGGCGGCCTCGGAAAGCGAACAAAACTCAAGTAGGCAGAAATGGGAAACGCCTTGGATCAGTAAATTTCGACACTGGAAACCATGAACTCTGTTCGTGTAATCGTCATTTTTCAACTTCGGTTGATCAGAACGGTGAGAGCTATGTTACTGCTTTTCCTATATTGGTGTTATTGTTGTTGCCTCTTTCTACATTGAGTGCTAGTTTGGTGTCTTACAAACTACGCCTTAATTTGATTTGCTTCTCTAAGCATAATTACGCACATTCAAAAAGAACACAAAACAGATCATTAATATTTGGAGAGATGGTGAAATAGAGAAATGACAATCACTTGCATGTAATAAATCATATAAAATTCACGTGCAATTTACGTACATTCTTTTCCTGCTTGCGTAAATTGGGCTGTAGAACTTTTCATATATATCTATGGGCCAGAAAAGAAAGCAGTCTACCTAAACATCTCATTTAAAGGGGATGCAGTTTCCCGAATGGCACAAAAGAAAGTTGAAGCAGCATTAACACGCACATTTAATGCAGCTAAACTACGAGTGTTATTTAGGGTAACACACTTGCCTTTGCCAGCAATCAAAGAGAAACAGCCGTTAATTTCGATATCAAACATTATTTACCAATATACATGCGCAAGTTGTCGATCAACTTACGTAGGCCGATCGACCAGGCGGTTAATTACTCGAATAAGAGAACATTGCAACTCGATTAGAGTAAGGTTCAGCCATAATGTTAAACGATTTTTGAAAAGTCGCGTGGAAGAA
Source organism: Eudiplozoon nipponicum (assembly GCA_029291075.1). Classification (NCBI taxonomy): domain Eukaryota; kingdom Metazoa; phylum Platyhelminthes; class Monogenea; order Mazocraeidea; family Diplozoidae; genus Eudiplozoon; species Eudiplozoon nipponicum. Next base: position 32,593 of record JAQBSW010002443.1, on the reverse strand, counting down.
TGGTTGTACTTGAGTAATTCAAAATTTATACTTGGTGTAAGGCGTTGCGCAGCATGACGTTCTCCCGCCCCCGGACAACTGTGGACTCAAATAGGTCATGTTGCAATTTTAACACGTATGTCGACAGTTTCACAAAGATCCGATTGATCACAGTTTCCAATTGCGTTTTGTCTTCGATCGAGCTGATATTGTATTCGTCCCAAGGGAAACGCGGTTCTATCACATCTTTGTTTCCATTGGGACGAATACAAACTCAGCCCGATCGAAGACAAAACGGAAATGGAAATTGTGATCAATCGGATATTTGTGAAAGTGTCCGTGCAAAGCCTACTACCCGCGTAGGCAAAACGCGGCATTGCAGAATATTTTAGCTCACCATGCCAATTTATTTGTGGTCATTTTGTTACTTTAAGAACAGTGGTCATTTAGGTTAATCAATTAATTTATTAAGGCTTTTGCTTTATTGTACACACATTCAGTCAAACGAATTTTTTTGTTACAACAGAACGCTGACCTTTACCTGTATTTAGTGTCTCTTTATGGCTTTAGCCAAACACAAATACAAACAATTGATGACTCGTTATAGAGGATGCTGACAATACACAATTTATTGTTAATGATAAAACACAAGAATTTGCCGTGCCATATTTATCGTGCATTTCATCACACCTACGGTCTCTCATATAGTGCATGCATATTTGCTGTGTCATAATCATTGTAATATTTTTTCATCACTTTCATTTGGTCAATCTATTTATAAGCATATTTGGTTAATAAAACCAAGTTCAGTAAATGTTTATCTACGATACCTTTTGTTTCCTCGTGATATTTTTTGACAATGCAGTTGTGTAGACTAAAGTAAAATTAAGAAGTAGTCTTCAGACTAGGCAAAGCCTGTTCGAATTGCTGGCAACCTTCTAGCTTTAGGTATGTTAGATTGGCAACCGCGCCAAATTATTATTGTTCTGTGTTATATATATATATATATATATATCTTTATTTGAGTATTACTTCCACTTTCAACATGGCGTCTGTTCTATGAATGCGGATTAGGGATAGCTAATTTGAACTACAAGTCTTGAGAGATGCCACATAGACTCCACATGAAGAAATAGCTCATCAAGAACATTACTTTTTGTATAAATTCAAGTTGCATGTAGTATGCGACACTGGTGGTGCAGTGGATAGAATCGCAGACTGAATCAAATGTGCCCCATCCGCGGAAATTTCTGGACTGTACTTGAGTTCTCAATAAGAACGAATTCTAGCTTTGCACAAACAGTTTCACAAAGATCCGATTGATCACAATTTCCATTTCCTTTTTGTCTTCGATCGGGCTGGGTTCTATCACATCTTTGTGTGAAACTGTTTGTGCAAAGCTAGAACCCGCGTACGCAAAACGCGGCATTGGAAAATATGAAGCTGGCACTCCGCAATCAAATTTCAAAAAAATAAAGAACGAAACCTGTTTGATGGATGAATTGCTTTTGCTACCTGATGCAATGTCTGGTTTATACCGATGGGATATGTATAATCGAAATCTTTCAATTAGACATAAAATCAATATAAAACGACAACTGGTGTGGTGTCTGTTGTACAATGGCAGATGTGGGTAGCTAAAGGATTCCAAATAGGTTCAGCCTTGGTATATTACATCAAATTGTGTGTAGTACACGGTACGGGTGGCGCAGTTAATAGAATCTCTTACTCCGAAGCAAACATGTCTCGGTTCGAGTCCTGTCCACGGGAAATTGTGGACAGTTCTTGATCAGTTCCCATTAAATGAACTACTTTACCAGATGAATTGCATTTGTAAATTGGTGCGATGTGTGGTTTGTACTGACTATATATATATATATATATATATATATATATATATATATATATATATTGACATTTTCATGGAGTTTCTTGGGAATTTGGTACAAGTGGTGTCCCCTCACCACTCGGCTTTTTGATCGAGGACGCACCTCTAGCCTTTGCACATCCAAGCGCAGTCTGCAAGGCAGCAGTAAATAGTATGGTTGCCGGTGGCTGTTGAGAGCTCATTCGCCATTCGGAAGTACGGGGTACTGTCCAGGAGTCCATGTAATCCTGTGGCTGTTGTCCCCTTTTGTGGCGGGGAACACACGCCGAGTCATGGTGCCGTCGTCGGGCTCATGTGGTATTTTATAGGAGATCCGATTGCCGGTCGGAGATCCACCACGCCCTGGTGACACCACCAGGGCCGGCTTATCCTCTAAAAGGAGCCAGCCGCAGTAAAGTAAAGTAAAGTAAGTATATATATATATATATATATATATATATATATATATATATATAAATTTGATTTATATCATTTAATGTTAATAATTGGTGTCACCATCAGCGCAATCAATGCCTTTTTAATGGTATAATCCCGCGTTGTTAATTTATGGCATGTTGTTTCAATTGGCAGACGCTTTTGCAGCTATTGACGGATTAGAGGAATGCTATGCTTTTGGTAGGTCGCATGCACAGAAAGTAACTGGTTAGGACTCGATGGCATTTTCATACGGATTTGTTATATTATTAGTATATACTCTACTGACATGTATTAGTATGTACACAAGTGTCAATCATTTTCAGTTTATTACATACAGATGCAACCACTTGGATAACAGAACTCTAACTGGCCTTACACATAAAACAATTTGAAAGTGAGAAATTAATTTCGTTTAAATTTGTATTCGTTTGGGTGCATTGTTCTATGATTTTATACTTTGATGTCCAAAGAAGGCGCTCGAAGAAAATGCAGAAATGTTGAAAGATGAAGAAATAAAACAATAATACGACTTAAGAATATTTAAATTGTCCTTGCTTATTTTACAACTGTGTTCCAGATTACGCTGATGAACCTGGTTTTTGCTGTGATACCTGCTCTTCTTCAAGTAGTAGCTGCAACAAGGCGGAGAGCAATTCCAACACTGAAGACAGCGCAAACGACATGGATGATGATTCTGACGATAACAGCGGAGTGTGGTTCAAATACGATGACAGTCGTGTGACGGCCGTCTCTAATGACTATGTGGAAAAGCGTACTGAGGAGGCTTATATTCTTTTCTACGCCAAAGTAAACCGTAATATCTCTCGTGTTCGCCGTGAAATTGATATACTGTTGCACAAAGAGTTGATGCGTAGCAAGCTATACACTGGTCAACGAGGTATAAGCGAAGTTGAGGTACCTGCTAGAGACCATAAGTTGACCTCGAGCGAATTAGTCGATGCTCAGTGGAGCGATACAAAGGCTGAAGCACGCGGAGCAACGAAATTGCGGTTATGTTACGATAGCTCGCCTGTATTCTATGTGAGCAGATCATGGCTACTGCGTCTTAACAGCTGGGCAGAGCCAGGTCCTGTTAGCAATGCTGAACTTTTGTGCCCGCACTACTTACACAAATGCAAAAGGAGTTCGCTAAACGGTTACAGGTAGACAACTTTAATATACTGTGATGTAATTTGGTCAATCCTTCTAACGTGCACATTTTCCAGTCATTAATAACTTGTTTTGTACTGTTTTCAATATTAAAAGACCAACGGTTGCGCGGGCAGTGATAATTATTTAAATTAAGTTTGCGCTCTTGATGTAAACATCAATCCCATTAAATGGTCACATTGGTCGGTTCAAACTAAGTATTGTAAAATATAGAAAGAAATATACTTTACCCCGTTGACCGGCTTCATCTTTATCGGAACCCTTCACTTACAGTCAAGAATTTGTCGCGGACAGGTCTCGAACATGGGCACGTCTGCTTCGGAATCTGGTGCTCTAACCACTGAGCTACCCTGCCCATTAAATGCATGGATTTGTCAGTATAAACTATGCATTACGTAATGTGGAAAAGTCAATTCACTCTGCGGCAGGGTAGCTCGGTGGTTAGAGCAACAAATTACGAAGCACACGTACCTAGGTCCGAGTCCAATACTTGGCAATTTCTGGACAGCACGTGAAGTTTTCCAAATAAGGACGAAATTGGTCCACTGGATGAACTGCTTTTTCTACATGTATTTATGTAATGGAGGTATGCATGCATGTTTGTGTATGCATGCATGTCTGTATGTATGTATGTATGTATTTATGTGTGTATTATATATATATATATATATATATATATATATATATATATATATATATATATATATATATATATATATTATTTTTTTGTATTTGTGCGAATGTAAATAAACAAGTATGTATGCATTTATGTATGTATACATGTATGAATGCATTCATGTATGTATATATGTATGTATGTATGTATGTATGTATGTATGTATGTATGTATGTATGTATGTATGTATGTATGTATGTATGTATGTATGTATGTATGTATGTATGTATGTATGTATGTATGTATGTATGTATGTATGTATGTATGTATGTATGTATGTATGCATTTATGTATGCTTGTATGAATATGTGTATGAAAGTAAGAAATTATGTATGTGTAGTAGGTGATGTGCTTTCCATTGAAAAAAATCTCCATACTCGGAGATAGAAAATTCTGGATAATTTGGGAAGAAAGCGGATGCAAACAAATCGGATCGCAACCCGATAATCGGGTAAATGATCTATTCCCTGTCGCGCAATATGTTTCTTTTAAATCCTGGATTTAACCACGCCATCTATAACTAATTTCTACGTTATCTAGTAACAAATTAGTTCAGTTGTGACCAGAAGGATAAACCAAAGACAGCGTGAACGGATAGTAGAATCTCATTCACATTCGTTTCGTGCTTACTGGCGCCTAATCAGTAGGAGCCGGTATTACACCATTTACCCACTATATATTTGGGTGATGATTGTGAGATAATAGGTCGGTACCGTATGCATGTATATTTTTTCTACCTGTGTTGGGAATGCCACTTCACTTTAAATTATATCTTGTCTTTGCTGAGTTGTATTGTGTTCCTGCGAGCCATTGCAGGCGCCTGGTTCTGTTTGCCTTTATAATTTTTTGATTATTGCCTTCTCATAGGGTTGTCACAACCATAGGGCTGCGTCAGCTTTTCTTTCCTGAACCTATGGATTGCGTCTAAAATATTCTCTGGCAACCGAAATCCAGCATTTGGTTTGCTCATGGTAAAAGTGATTTCTTAGTCGCTGTTACTCGTTATCTGTAATCGGCCGCTTCATCCAATAGAAGGTAAATTTAAATTTAGGCCAACGATTGGATGGCACATGCTCGCCTTTGATAATAAGCCACAACTGGCGTTCTGGTGCTCTTTTTTATAGCCCACATACGATCGTTAATTGTACGGCTAACAGTGACTCAACATTACATTGTCCGACACGTTGGATAGAAAAGGTCACTTTATCTGCCGAGTTTTGCATGCTGGATAAGTGAAATCAAGATATTGTAGATTAGCCTGTTATTTTAACCGTCCGAGTTGAAGGTTCTTCATAAGAATTTGGTAAATTATCAATATCGTCGCGTACCGGCTTGAGAGTAAAAAACGATGGCGCTTACTTAAATCCTCAAATCATATAAGTTATGACCTAATAATCATCTATTTCGACGGCCGTGGTCGCTAAAATCCATGTTGACACGTTTTCCAGAAGTATGTAATAGGAAAGGGACTGTGAATACTAACTCTTTTTTACTGGAACAGAGCACATGTCAAAATATATGCAGTGGATCTACATCAGACTTTTCTGTTCATCGTAAGCTAATCACTCTTACAGATGTTGAACTGGACAAGCTTGTGATTCACACTGCTTGTCTCCAAGAGATCAGTACTGCTTTGAGTACTCCATAGGTAATCTTTTGTCTTCCCCTTGCAAGGGCGTTCCAACCAGGTATGGTGTTGTCTTTCGTCTATCTAGTGTTGCAGTTGAAGCCATAAGTATATTTACGCATGTATGTCAGCTGAGCGGCAGGAGGCATAACTCGAAAGAAAAATTTTCAGACACTCAAGTGTTATTCGGCCGCTATTTTATGTTCCATTCTCGTCGAATCCTGCTATTGATCGTCGATTGTGTAGCTCTGGGCACTGATTTAGAAGTTTAATTGCAAATCCTGCTCGTTAGTCTACTGAAGCAACTCCTGTAAATGACTAGAACCGCATGAGTGAAAAGCCAACAATCGTTTGGTCGGATACTCTCAGTCGTGATGTTGGTCTTCATTTCGCCGCGCCGTTAATTTAATAACCAGGAGACTTAACTGGAGTCTAGCTCTAATCATGAACCAGTGGTGAGTTTTTTACATGAACTTTTATGAAACCTACGTGCGTCAGTTCCAGGTCTTCGTTTATATTTGTATATATTTGTATATGTATTCGTTGTACAGAAGTGTAGGTGGCCCCATTTTCGAGCGATGTCTATGCAGGCTAGATACCCGTCCATCGATAAACGAGTTCTTTGACGACTGACTGTAGGGCACCCGTATCAGTACAATCCTAGGCTCTGCACGTAAATCGGCCATTGCATTCCAATTAAAACTTACTGCACAGAATCGCTACTAATAAAGCGAAATATATCATAAAAGGGATCTTGTCTACAAAGATGGATTGTGGACAAATGCAAACGTTAGCGATTTACCAAAAAGTGGTAGATATGAATGCGATCGTATGGCACTGCCACATCTACATGGTTTAAGCCGCTTTGTCTTCAGGCGAAATGCCGCCTGTTCTGCTGCAAAACAGAGTTATCACAACTAGGTAAGGCTAATAGCAGCGTGCCAATATCAGTGATATTTTCAGCTTTCTTTCCCTAGCAATCGTGACCTAGCTTAGCATCGAACTAATCGACGGTCACCAGTGCGTCCGAACGGCACTTAAAACCAGAAGCCACATAAGGCATTTTCTTCTAAGAGATGCCTTGGTTCATTTACAGAACGATTGAGGGTTGGTGCGCATACGCTTTCGACCCCCGAAATGTGGCTGTCTACGCGGAACCTATCATAGGTCACAAGATTAGTCTTTAATTATTATTATTATTATTATTCGTAATTTTCGTGGTTTTCTGTAAGCGTTAGGAGCACACTAGGTCACCAATTTCTGATGGGAACGCATGTCTTACTTTAGATGTATTGTAATCAATAGCTAATAATCGCTATCTGCCCAGTGGTTTTTGTTTAGTTTTCTTTCTATTATATGGTCTGCCGCCCAGTGGCTGACTAACACCAGACAGATTATATAACTTCTTAAGAAACCTTTCTGTTTGTTAATTCAATCGAGCCAGATACAGTCCAGAAGATAAACGTTGCTTGTCAGAGTCTATTTGAAACACTGTCCATAAGTGTATGGTCATTGTTAGAAAACCAATCGTGACACTGCCTGACTGCTACAATTTTGATATTTGTTTATCGCACAGATAATGGAATTTGCAAACTTTTTTTAATTTGCTCTTGTTGCGTTAATAGGCGTTTAATGGGTAGTACGGCATACCCGTCATCTTCATATAGGTACTCTGCTCATGGCGATTCTGATTCCCGTTTCTATCCTGAGCAACAAAACGACGAGGATTTTTGTATTGGAGGAATTCAACCGCATCACGGTGATTCTCATGGTTTTCTGATCGATTTTGACTTGTTTCATATATTCACTGGCGTAAACAATGATGAAATAATGGAATCCTCGCGATCGGTTCTGCTCAACGGCGTGCCTAAGTGTGTTTGGTTGTTTCTCATGTCAAACTTCGGTGGTGGGCCTGCAATCAATACTCCACAAGTTTGTGTTACTTGTAGTCATGCCTGGTATACTCTACGACTTCGGCAATCACAAGAGGCTCTCGCGTTTGATCAGCGTGATTCGGTTTACTGGTCATCTGGCAACCTCAGTTTAGTTGCTGTAAATCCAGACTGGTTCAATTCCTGGCTTGAATACACTCGTGGTGAAAGATTTGAACCGCCAGGCCAAATTAACAACCGTCATCTTGTTCCGCCTGATCGCAGTATTCTATCTCGCAATAAACTCCAACAGACAAGTGCACAGGAAAATTCTGGTAATAGCTCTGATGACTCGTTAGGTGTTGTGTACTGCAACAGCCTCTACAAGTTGAGGATGCGATGCCCGAGAGTGAAACTTGTTAATGTCGACCAATGGAACTTGCTCGTCTCGATCTATGGTGGGGGTCCTGCTGTGCTTGTTAATGGACCCGCAGGTCTTTCCACTAGAGAGGCGAGTGCATCCACTTTTAAATCTCAGACAAACTCACATATGGCTGGTGAGGCTGAGTCGCAGCCGAACAGACTGTCCGATGCAGTGAAGGTAGAAGAAACAACGATGGAATTTGCCACCTGTACTTCGACATATCCCGACGAGCAGAAGTCTTCTGTCGATTGTCGCTTCAGTGGACAGGGAAAAGGTTTTAATAGTAATAAGTATGCTATTTCTAACACGGATGCAGATGTTGCCGAAACAATTAACAGATATCCACAAACAGGTCAGTCACAAGAAAAGATGGTTCCTTGTGATAATGTGTCTACAACTATCGAATCAACTGGTATAGTACGCAGTGCTTCTTTGGTTGATTCTGGGTTCCGGTCGGTTAATGAAGGTTACGCCGGCTCTTCACAAAATGTTACATCTGCGGCACGTTGCTATCGTGGAAGTTCCAGCGATGGCGATGAGGAAGATGCTGAGAAGAAATATGCTGCCAAATTTAGCAGTGCTTACAATGATATAGAGGGCAAAGAGGAATGCCATGCTCCTGAGCATAGAATGCCGTTCAGTCAAGCGTATGTGTTCACTTTGAGCCTATCTTTTATTGCTGCTTTACATTTGTCTCATTTTGGCTTGGTTGTGTGTGTGTGTATGTGTGTGTGTGTGCATGACGAAGGTACTATTTCGTAGTGAGCTGTATTATAAAACCGAGATTTTAATCTTGATCATAACTTAAGCATCAAGACGAGACAGAGCTGTTAATGACTATTGAAACCGGGTAACGAAGCAATTATCTTGTGACTGATTAGTGGTATACCTGGCTGCAAATAAACTTATGGATTCGACTATCAATATTAAGAAAGGAAATTAAACTATATCTCTAGGCTTTTGATAAAATCTGTGGTTGACCAAGCATCTTTATTTTTGGACACGTGCTTTAGATGAGGTTGTTTGGAAGTTGTTTAATTTTTTTAGAACAAAACGCGATTGATTTTTGCCCCAAGCTTGCCAACTGCATATTATATGTTGTACCGATCTGATTTTCTGGATAAATAACACAAAGGAATTTATTTTGCACTAGAAATACGGCTCTAATAAGACATTGTGCGTATTTGTTCGCCTCAGTGTTCGTTCACTCAGTTGGATTGTGCGCGTAATACACGAATCATTAACGATGACCCACCACATTTTATAGTTAAGAATGAACCTGAAACTAGTGGATATTCACTTACAATACAAAGGTTAGGAGGCGATAAAGCGCATAAGAGTTATATTGCTTTCATTTAGTTTTGTTTACATCCAACATCGAACTTCAGCTAACTAGTGAGAAAGACACATCTGCATCTTACGTTATCTACAGTTGTAGCTGTGCCTGTGAGCGATTATATATGGTCAGATGCAGCAGAAGATTGAATTTTCGCTTGCCGGAGCACATTTCAACTTCGTGCGTGCAAGATATTTTTGATGTTGCACAGAAATCTAAAACTAAGCAGATCTTGTCTTATGAAAATTGTGTCATATATACCAAGCACAATTTTATTTTAAGTAAGGCTAAGTTTGGGCATGCTTCCCTACTTGTAGGCTGTTTTATTAAATAGACGTCGAGAACTGTGCACTTGTATTTCTATGCGGCTTACCAAGCCCCTTTGGTTATCTGCTTCTTATATTTCAACTTTCAAGATTAGTATATATATATATATATATATATATATATATATATATATATATATATATATATATAGTGTTATTTTAATTCGTGTTGCTCGTGTATGCTAACAAACATATCAACAAAGCAATGCCGTAATTTTGTATCATTGTTTTATCACCTTAAAATGTAATGTTGAGAGGCTTAAAAAATTAAGCAAAGCCTATTTGAATTTTTTGATGTGGAAGATGGGAAAGCAGTCATTATCATTAAAAAAATCTGGAATACACCAGCATTTAAAAACCAGTGGCTCACCACCGCAAAACTATTCTAAACATAAAATAATATCAACAATGACTGATCATTTTTAGAAACCTGTAAGTGGCGAATAAGTATTTAATGGTTGGATTTAGTCTAGAGGGAGGGCCTAACTAGACAACACAGAAACGAGGTAACCTATAAATCTGAACAGTATATGCACTATGCCAAATTAACTTCGATGCAAAGCGACGTCAGCAATGCGGCTTCCTTTTTGGCTTTGCCTTACTGGTTCAAAACACAATACCATCTATCAGTTAACTATGCCAGAAAAGTAAATGATGTTTAAGAGTCCGATGTCAGTGTTACAAGTCTGCAATAAGGTTGTAACTGAGCTCCGATTTGAGGCCACGTCGCGTAGGATATCTAATTTAGAGCTAAGATGAGCATTTAGATCCCATTCGGATAGATACGCTGATCGTGTTTGCCACTCCACAGCTTGTTACATCATCCATTTGACGGACAGACAGACAGACAGACAGACAGACAGCACCGAAGTAAGTTAACATATATCAACTGAGGCTTGATTGCCGCATAACAATGAAATCCATTGTTATGTGTAAACTGCAAAAGGGCAATATGTCGCGCATTCATACTGCTTATCGGATTAAAAATTTAAGAGTTTCCTTTTAACTGATTTTCTGCATAGTGATAATGGTCAACATCGGTTTTAAGGCGCCTGTGGCCATTTTCTTTGCGCGGTCGAAACGTACCCTACGCGTCTGCCTCGTGTGGTCACATGCCTTCATTACTCATTCCTCATTATGTTTTAACTGCGTGGAAAACAGAATTCAAAATCTCGCATTAGATACGATAACTGTATCCAAAATAGCACTGACAAAGCTAACGCCATCGTCACCATTTGGGCTTGTCACAGGATGCTGGTCACCGGACCGTAGATTTCTACAAGGTAGGCTATACCTAGTACGTCAAAAATACTGAGATCACTGGATAGCATCTATTTACTTAAGATGGTATGGATTTTTTTCCTTCTCAGTTCCTAAAAAGTTTGACGGTATATCTGGTATTGAGAATACTTTATGCGCCAAATTGTTGCAAGATTAAGATAGGATGAAACCATGTCTGAAGTTTATTCTTTGTCGGGAATATTTTCATCTTTATTCCATTGACTATCACACCGAGTTGAAGTAATTAATACGATAAAATGAAAATTAAACAAGACCCACACGGTGGCACCCAGAGGAATCAATGCAAATATGGCATAATTAACCAGGCGTCTCCACTGAAACGTTTGCACATTTTTGAAGGATTACTGAGTTCGGGTGTCACAGTAAAGCGTTTCACGATTTGCCATCTTGGGTTTGCGCTTTGCACTATCAGTTTCGTAAATATCCGATGGATACTCATTTCAAAGTACGCATTGAGCTGGTCTTTGGTGTGGCTGTGTGCTGATTCGACTTCCGAATGCTACAACAGCGTTCATACTAACCACTGGAAGTGAGTTACGAATACCTAAAATTCCATCTAGCTATTGGAAATCTGTCGTTGTAGATCAGACACCACACCATCTGGGTAGTGCTATTTTATTAAATAATTGATTGCATCAGTGGTGATAACTAAGTAAATCAAGATGTGAGCTTGATATAAGCAAAAATCCTATATAAATCCTATATATATATATATATATATATATATATATATATATATATATATATATATATATATCAGTATAAACTAAGCATTGTATAAGGTAGCAAATTCCGGGCAGTATTTGATGAGTCCTCAGTAAGGACGAAACCGGTCTACTGGATGAATTGTCTTTGCTACCTTATGCCATAGTAAGTTTATAGTGATAATATATATATATATATATATATATATATATATATATATATATATATTGGGGTTGGTAATATCATTCTGCAGCCATGATTTAAGCAATTGTGATGATGCACACACACACATGCTTACACATAAGCACAAATACACACTATGTTGCATGAACTAAACTCTAAATGATAAATGTGTACGTGTATTTGTATGAATGGATGTTCACTTTCTTCATAAATAAATGAATGTTTCTATTCGTCCGCACGGAAAGTTTTGTTCTTACTATTGTTAATTATGAACGTATAATCTAAAATCCTTTTCGTTGAAAATTTTAATCATTTTCCTTTTTAAAGAAAAAAATGCTTAAGTCGAATATTTGATTGACTGAAAGTTGCAATTTACCACCAGCAAAAATAAATATTTACTGGTGTTTTATTGCCACTCACAGGTGTTCCATTTAATTAAGTTATAAATGCAGTTTTCAAATATTGTATTCAAGTCAGCTATTGATTTCCAGATGCAATTAGAAACGATAAAATTGGCTGAGCTGAAATTTAATCATGTCGTTACATTATTTTTAAGCTTCATTTCGATTGTACTAGATTTTTTTATTTACGTGTTTCATTTTTATTTTTTCTATGCCTATAATTTAGTACCCTCACCTTAATGGAATAAATGATTGTTCTTCGGCGCGGCAACGTTACTATTAATGGCAAAGATCAATGAGAACATGTTTTTACGCCCGACGTCACGTTGATTCATTGTTTGGAAAATTTCGAAATTTTGGTGCACCGGTTATTGATAGTTATTAGTTTGAGATTGTGCTTTGAGTCTTTACTGTGCGGATTTTCGAGACGGTTCTGGTTGGATTGGTGTCAACTTTGATAATGGTGTCGTAGACGAAGATGGAAAACTATTTGATGTCAAAGAAGACCATGGAAATTTAGAACCTGCGATGTACTTATCGAAGAACAAAATAGGTGTCCAATAACAGAAACGTTGGCATAGAAAGAACTTGAAACAACGCCGATCAAGTAAAATTTCTACTCTACACTCTTCGTATAGTGTTCGTTTTGGTTTGTCGTTCAGATAAATGATCGGATTTGTGTACTTATCGAAGAACAAAATAGGTGTCCAATAACAGAAACGTTGGCATAGAAGGAACTTGAAACAACGCCGATCAAGTAAAATTTCTACTCTACACTCTTCGTATAGTGTTCGTTTTGGTTTGTCGTTCAGATAAATGATCGGATTTGTGTTCCAATATAGCCCATTACTTGGAATCCTAACTGACCAGATCATCAAATTCACCTACTAGCCTACGCTGGGATATGTTAAATAAATAACTTACCTGTATAGTTTGAGAAATATTTTTTAAAAGATTTCGACCATACTGATTGTAGTTTGGTGCGTACGAGATGCCATTCTTTATTTTTATATAACTTAACTATTGTTCCTTATTGTTATAGCTGTTTCATCTTTTACTTCCAATGTGGGAGAGATTTTGTTCTGACAATGTTACGGTATTTTTTCGTGCACAATGTTAATTTTGAACCAAAACAATAAAATCGCTTTGATTAATTCCGCTGGTAGCCTTCATTATATACCGCGGGGAGAACGCTGCTTACAGACTAGTCAATAGAAGCTCTACTGTTAAAATTTCTCTTCTTCTAAAATGTATTTTTTCTGCTGCGACGTCTCCAGTCGGTGGTGGACAATTTGTCAAATGCTTTTGAGATGGACGATCCGAGACACTCAAAATTGACTTCTCTCTGGAGTCAGTCAATCTGATTTAATACAATGCGTGTGTTTTCAAGTAACCACAAGTTGTTGGGAAAGTTGGAAGTATAGTAAATGGCAGTGCTACTTTCTTGAAGCCGCAGCTGTCTACGAACCATTTTGCGCATTGTAATCATACTTGCGTGGCTACCTTTCAGAAGGTCAATGGAACGGAGCCAGTTTGTCTGGCAATACGCCAACAGATTCCCCCGATGTTCCCTGTTACGTGTGTGTATCTGGTTAGGTTTCTCTTTTAAGTATATTTTCGTATTGTTCAGAAATGCACATGGTGACAGACAATTCAGCAATAGGCCGGGTTCTTCTGTTTAAGACTGCGCTACAATTGTGGACAGGATTGCTAGGCGAGTTTCACTATACTATCTTCGCTGCATAGATCTATTACATTATTCACTAATCTGTTAAGCCATAGTAACGTGAAATGCGGTTTACACCAGATGATTTTGGCTTTCTCTTACATCATCAAGTCTTCAATGAGCTTGCCCTGTCTACTGTAATAGGCCAGATTCTATATCAATATCTTTTGTGAACGTTATTCTGGTCTTTCATCGGATAACACTTGACGAAATATATATACGTTTTGGCATATAACTTTCCTTCGGAGTTCAATTTTTTCTTTAAATAACTCTTATTCGATGCAAGGTATCTAAATGAGCATTTCGGTTCAAAATGGTGATTACAACATCTATCTAACCCCACTCCCACGCGCGCTTTTACATGCTCTGGAGATGGACGATCCGAGACACACAAAATTGACTTCTCTCTGGAGTCAGCCAATCTGAATTAATATAATTAGTGTATTTTCAGGTACTCCCGAGTTCCTAGGTAAGCTAGGAGTGAAGTATATTACAGTGCTATTTTCTTGGAGTCGAAGCCACCAACGCAATAGTATTTAGGTAGCTACTTTTCAGAAGGTCTGTTGAACGGGCCTAGTTTATTTGGCAAACTAGCGATGGATTTCTGCGTTGTTCCCTGTTCTGTATATGCATCTGGTTAAGATTTTCGTATTGTTCAGAAATGCACATGGTGATAGAAAATTCACCAATAGACCGGGTTCTTCTGTTTAAGACTACTCTACAATTGTGAACAGGATGGAACAACTCCTGATTAATATCTGAGCGTGTTGCAGGAAGAAGGGAAACCATCTCGAAATTGATTCAGAGCCACTCAACTCAATTATAGCGAAGAATTTCGTTTAAGGAAATTTCAAATCTTCACAGAAACGATATTGGACCGGATGTTGCTTCATGTAAACTTCGGATTGCGTCTGCCAAACAACCAATTAACTGTCATTATGACAGAAATAATATCATAGGCAAGGCAGAAATGAAAAAAATAAATTTAGTATTGGTTTACCAATGTATGCGGCCGATAGAAACTAAACATTTTATAAGGTAGCAAGTACGTTTCAACTTCTAGGCCATTATTTCGTCAATAATGAGCAATTAATCAATTGCAATTTGTAACGGTTAAATTTTTATATATGTTTGATCTTAATTATTAATCTCCTTTCCAATCACTATAATGAAGCCATTGTCTGGCTTAATTAGTCCTTTTAAGGCAATCTATTAAATTACCGTACTGTAATATTAAGTATTGGTTTAAAATATTTGTTTAGAAATCCTTACCAGGATAAATGTTGAATATGAATGCACAGTCCAATTTGAAAACAAAGTTATCATATCCTAGCTTGTCGTTTATGAAATTAAAATATTCAGAGGAATAAATTATTAACTATCCAACCGCGAATATTGCGTTTATTTAGGGATTCGTATGTGTTATGCATAAAATCGTATGAGCAAAGATCGAGAATAGGACTGAATCAGTTGAGGAACTAGAGTCGCAGTTCACTTATTTTAATAACATGTATGCGTTATTTTAAATTAATATACGCATACAATTAAGATCAAAACAAAACGTAATTTTATTACTTCGAAATTTTATTGCACGCATATTCTCCGTCATGAAAATTACATTAAAATTTTAGATAAAATTAACTTTGTTGAAATTGCCGATAAAATCACAATGCAATCACTTTGGACAATTAATATAAATGCTGGTTTTGTTGCATTCCATAAACGTGATTAATTTGGTAAAGTTAGGAGTTGTTAAAAAAGAAATCGAAGTAGATCTTTGTAAATTTTGCTAGTATTTCTTAAAATATAAAACGCAATGTTGGCTTTAACCAATAATTATATCGTTTATGAAATGCACAGAAAAGGTTAGTCTAAGTAACTTTTACTAAATAAATTGATCCAAAATTTGTATTAGTGAATTTGATTTATATTATTTTGATTGACTAATAAAAATAAAAGATATTCTGCTATAAAGTAAGATTTTGGATAAAATGAAAACGAGGGTTATATATGAATGTATTGACTTTAAAATAATATGCTTTTTAATTAATTATTATGTTTAATTTTCTCAAGATTAATGGAAAAATTTCGATAATTAGTTAATCTCTCAAGCTGACACCCTAAAAGTGCCAAATAGAGTAATCATTCAAAATAGAAATTTAAAATAAACATTGCCAACTAAAGTAAAACAAATACTGCTTCTCTATTTATAGCAAATATATCAGAAAAAATGTGTTAAATTCATTAAAAAATGACTCATTAATTCAAAAAATTGAAATAAACGTAATTTAAAATTCATGTCTTATTATAAAGTTTATTTAAATAGGAAAAGACAAAATGATTTTTTTAATTATGAAAATATTAATTTAATTTTTTTATTCAGGTTAATTTTAAACGTTTAAAACAGTCTATTTGATCAAAATTGAATGTTATCATGAATACAGAATCACTAACATACAAGCAATTTAGCTATAATTGATTTCAGCAATAGACCTTTAGCTGTTAAATGGAGTTAATAATTTTTTTTAACCTCAACGATTTGCAAAACGTATCCATTCTATCAGAATATACACGGGCTACTGTATTTCGAATTTTCTTATACTCGATAGGATACAGGCAAATAACAGACTTATGGAGATCAAATCATAATTCATATAATAAATGTCAAAAAGTTTAAATGAAACACTTAAACGTAATAGACCGTTATATTCCTTAAATAAGCCTATATATATATAAGAATATAAAATAATAGTTTCAAACTTTTATTTAGCGTATTAATAATCGTTCATAAAAACTTTTCAAAATTTAAGTTATTGGAGAGTATTTGGCACCAAATATGTAGGACAAGCATACTTAATTTAAATAATTAACATATAAACGTTGATAGTTGTAGCGAAAAATCGAAAAAATGAAAATATGTAAACTTTAAAAAGTTCTTAAAATAAATTTCATAGAATATATCTCGTATTTCTTAAGAGAATAGAAGCTATTACTATTGATTCATGGCAATGTGTTATAGTAACAGACATTGACAAAATCTACTAGTTATTTAAAAGAAAAAATTGAAAATTAAAAGAATATATTTATTATTGTATATTGCTTTACTATGAATAAGTTGTGAGATTCAATCAGTTTCTCAATACATTTGTTTGGTTCTCCTGCTTTTTACGAAACTCAAAATATCCAGATGTGAAACGCTTATGCTAAGTATCTGCCTGGTCCTCCAGTATGCTTCGCTGATTAACGCGTACCCACGACAAGACAAGAGCTCAAATGAAGTTATACGCCATCCAATAATGTTATTGGGTGGTTTTGGTGGCTGCCAAGTTTATTCCATGGGTGTGAACAATACAATAGATGCCACACAAGAGTGGTTAACACTCAATAAATTGATGTTTCCTAAATCTCTTGTCAGCGGTTTCAAGTAAGTATCATGCATAAAATTTAATATTAAAAGTCATAACTAAATATATAAACGTTTTTTAGACTTTTATCTGTGTTTAGACATTTGTATAATCAACGTTATTATTTGTATTTGTAATGTTTATATTTGTTAATTGGCAATAGCTATTAATTTCTGTTACAATCATTAAATGATACATCGAATATTCCAAAAAAAATTTATAGAGAAAACAAAATTCAATATTAAATGATAGATTAAATAAGATTGTGTATACATTTTAGTTCAGGCATCATTATTTATTTGTAATTTTAATTGAGAAATAAATCATGTGTATGACTAACGTAATAAATATATAGTAAGAATAGAAAATATTCATGTTTAACAATTAACAATGGTCCTTCTTCTAATATATATATATATATATAATAAAGGTGTTACGATATTATATTTAGATATATATGTATATAGATATAATGAATTATTTTAGTCATATGCGCAAATAGTCTTATGCAATTATTTCTATGAGTTGATTAACTTCACATTGTGCTTACGATTAGTTTTTTGAAAAACGTTAGTTGTCCATACTATCTCTATCTTTCTCTCTTTAATCTTTCACCTAAGCGTCGCTATGACATTCACTCTCCATCCATCTACGAAACTTGCTGCTCCATATTTGAACTAATTTGTTGCTATGTGCGCAATACCTCATACACCATTGTATACATTAGAGTTCCCGGCTTTAAATAAAATACAATATATGACATTCAAGGTTTTAGTTTTTTATCATTTTGAATTTTGATTACCGTGACATAGTAGCAATACAGTTATAACAAATAACAAAAGGTTCGATACTGTCTCTCTCCCCTACAATATTCTGCATACGAGATGAGATTACGTATACCGGGAATTTGAGATAGGTGAGGTAATGATTGGTCTGCTAATTATAAATAGTTATATATTGAGTTTAGTTACTGAGACAAATTCTATGAATAAAAATAGTGTTGAGTCAATTAGATATAAATAGAATGGTTTTGGAACGTGGTTACCACATTTGCTTAAATCTGCTATTGTGATCAGTGTTGTGTTGCCTGAGGATGGTGCTGGAAAGTAGGCACCGAAACGTCGCCAGTAAACAAAGATGTGATAGAACCGCATTTTCAGTTGAAAAAGAAGAATTCAACCCGATCAAAGACAAAACAAAATCGGAAAGTGTGAAGAATCGGATCTTTGTGTAACTGCCCGTGTACAACTATTACCCGCGTACGCAAAACGCGGCATTGAAGAATTTATATTTGTTATAGAGCAAAATTGCCAACACGGATAAGAAAGGACATTTAATTTTCGACAGAATTCAATTCGACTCGAATATATAGTATTATATTTAATCACAATTTTTAAACGAAAGGGAATAAAGTTGGATTAAGCATTAATAATGCAAAGAAAAACAGGAAGCAGGAAATGTACATGCTGTGAAACCCGCGGATACACAAAAATCAATTACCAGTTTTGGTAATATTTCATATCAAAACAACTGCCAGTCAAACGCACTGACGAGTTTCGACTTTCCATGATCATCATCAGAGTACGACGGCAAACTGACTAGTGAGGATCAATCCGCATTGCATATATGTGGAAAGAAAAATTAGATATGCGGCTCTCATCTCTTGTAGACTCGAATACATAGTACTTGACTGGAAATGTTGGCTGCACAATTTCTATGCAGTTACGCTTTAGAAATAGTCAAATTAGCGCCTAGTTTGAATAGTGATTTTTGTAAGCGAAAATATTCGGCTATTTAAAAAATGTTTTCCACCTGTGTTATATGTTCAGCTTAAATTTACCTCGATTAACTTCAGGAAGATATTTATATTATAAGCTATCTCATCTAGGCAACTTGCAAGATTGGAGACACGAATTGTAACGCATGGCCCTTCATGAACTTATTTATATTTATACAAATTGGCGGTATTTATAAGGGAAACATTAACAAAAGCAGACATGCTAAATCTCAACACAGTCATAATATTCTCAAAAGACAATCTGATAGGCATAACTAATAAAATATTTGTAAACAAAATGCAATATAACTGGCCAGCAGTGTTTAACGCAACTTGATTATTAAAATAGTGTCTCCAATATTCATTGATGCATAAAGGATGCCCTAACAACAAAACGCGTCAACGTTTCCTCATCGAAACTAATACATTTCGTTGTGCCGCTGAAAAGGGAATTATTAGAATAGCAAGCACTAAGTGAATTTAAAATACGTAAAAAAGAAAGGAAATTTATAAGCTTAGTGTATTGATTTACTTGTTTATTAAGATACGGATAAAAATTTTCCGCCAAATGTTTACAATTACGAAGTAAAATAAGTTTCAGAAATTATTAAGCAAATCTTTAATAGAAATAACATTACTAACTCGTTGGCTTAACATGTTTCTTTAATGAAAAAAACAAAACAGAATTACGATCAGCGGAATCTGTTATTTGCAGCATATCAATTCCTAATTTATGTAATAGGAAGACGTTTGTACAATAATTGAATTATAAAGGTGTTTAGTGTGTACGTGTCAGAATACGTGAGTTTCATGAATTGCAAAAATCAAGGGATTTAAAATAAGCAGTCTACTAAATTGTGCAAAAAATATAACTGCTTATGATGGTATTTCTTTTAAAACAACAAAAAATTACCAATAAAACGTGCACTGCGAAGATAGTCAATTGAAACATGCACTCATCGTAGTTTTGTGAACAAAGAGAACGTGTTGAAGAACTGAATATTAATTGGTGACACGTAAATTTTTGTGGGTCTGTACCCATGCATGTCAGTTTATGCTGATATTGATTTTTATAACGTCAACAAGAACAATAATTAGCTCATAATTTTTATATTTCAAAATAATTCAAATAATCATTATGAAAACGGAGTAACTTTAAAACTATCCTTTACTTGGTGCCAATGGCCGCGTCAGATGCATGAATAACATTCACGTAAGAGAACAATAAATAGAAATAAATCCAAGTCTATCATTTTTATTTCTTTCTTCAAGACTGACTTTAAATGCCAAGACAAATAGGACATACAATAGGAGAGGTACTTATTATTATCCTGAACTGAAGAAGTCTGGTCTACGGCCTATCTTGGCCAAGTAGCATTTATCAAATCCTACGGCTACCTGAACGTCATCGTTGAACATTTCCTGAAATCTTTGAAATACGTCGTTGGCAAATCGTTGTTTGCAACGGTCTACGACTGGCGCAAAGCACCCAGTAAGTTATTTGAAACAAGAAACGTTTAAAATTTGCAAACACCAGCATGATGTTCAGTACTGAGTTTTTGTGTGAGGTTATTAATTATTTAACTAGATTATCGACATATTCTACTTATGCTTTAATGATTTTGAGGTGTAAACTATTAGGAATAGTAATGAACAATGAAAAATATTTTTATTCACAATAACATAAACCTTTGTCGAAAGAAATTTATCAATATTTAGTTTTCGCAAGTTACCAATTTTAAATTTAATTCCACAGACAAATACAATACAATACGTTGCAAGCAAACGCAAATAAAATCTTCGCCTTAATTAGAGTCCAGATTTCAGTCTTTCTATAACACTTGTTCAAAAGATTATGGATTTATTATAATTTTATTTCTCTTTGTTGTTTCAGGATAAAAAATCACGTTTTATTTAGATCAACAGCCTTTAACCCTATACTGGTACATCATAAAGTTGACGATGTTCTGTGTTCTGTCTTGATTAATATTAGAACTTAAAAGGCTGTCATTCATTGAGTATTTTAGGAATGAAAAACGGAATATAAATAATAAAGATATTTAACAAAAAATTAAAAAGTAAAATCACAATGAATATAAATTATGTCTGTTTTTACGAAAGAAGAGTAATTTTAAAATTTTTAATGTGAAAGCAGAATAAAAATAAAATTAAATATAATATAGAAGTGAGAAAATTGTGGAGAAAAAATAAAACATTGGGAACAATTTTTAGCCAGAAGCGCGGCATTATTTCACGTCCTTCGATAAAATGAAATCATGATCAAGAAATATTATTGCTTATAGCGTAATTATTTATACCATGTATACACGCGGTTATGCA
Source organism: Eudiplozoon nipponicum (assembly GCA_029291075.1). NCBI lineage: Eukaryota > Metazoa > Platyhelminthes > Monogenea > Mazocraeidea > Diplozoidae > Eudiplozoon > Eudiplozoon nipponicum. The sequence continues at coordinate 11,041 of JAQBSW010002443.1, read as the reverse complement.
AAAAAATGAAACAGAGCACTGGGATTATAATCTATTGAAAATTAATTCACAACCTTTCAGTGGTTATAAAGCTATTTCTCTTAGACTTAAATTCAAATGCTTCTATACGGAATTTAAAACAGGATTTTGCGTTTTCTAAAATCTATCCTTTTGCCTTTTTTTCAATTTTTATAGTTATCACTACCAACAGAATAAATATCTAGAACATTATATATATTTATTAATGTAAGCAGGAAGAAGTAATGTATTTTCAAATACTATAACAAATAAAGTACGGGAGCTGATGGATTTGCGAATGGTTAGCGATCCCAAGCATCCTTCAATGACTACCTGGCTTGGGGATATGTGAACTTAGCGACAAGAATTCAATTCCTCCTTATAGATGTTTTAATTAATAAGCGAGTTCTCTCTTACTTTTATCTTATTAGTTAAATGTTTTATTAAGCTAATTATGAACTCTTTTACAGCAGAATCTCAAGTAGATTTTTTAATGTAAATCTGACTCAATTGTAAAATATTTATGCTACCTTTGTCAGACATATATAGATAAAGTGGTAAAATTTCAATTTATGTTTGAATTTACTTTCCACAAATTTGCATTTGAGTGCCTTCGGCAAATTCTTTTATCCCTAATTGAACTAATTTTTTAATATGTTCGACATACCTAATGCGTACTTAAATATATATTAGTTCACTAAACAGGCTAAAATTAATTGGCTAATGTCATGAAAAATTTTGAAGTGATGTCGAACGAGGCTCATGAATAAGGCTTTGCTGGGGTAGCTTATGATTAGAGTTGCTGTTAATCTTCATATTTATGAAATCTCAATAATTATAGCTCGGTATATAAAATATATTGTGAGCTGTTACTGATGTACTACTCTGAAGACCATATATTCAGTGGTCTTTTGTACTGCAATTCGGATACGAGAGTGCGTGGACCAAAATCCAACACTTATTAACCAAATACATATGAAGATTTAGGCGTTGTGCTAACTCCTACTGATGGCTTTCCAGAAAGCACGAAATGCTTGCGAGAATGAGATTATACCTTTTGTTCATGCAAAAATTTACCTGTATTTATGGCTCACTTTGAACAGATCTGATGCCAGGTATGCATTGCCGAATACATAATAGCAAACAGGTATTACTAGGCTTTTAATCCCACGGTAAATTCATGTTTTTTGATTAGGCTAGGATTCAAAATTAATAAATTGACATTCCGATTCATTAGTTAAAGCTGCTATCGATTATTAGTTCTGGAAATTTTATACATTTTAGTATCAAAAGTGTCCCACGTTCACATTTTAAAATTACCTAATTCTTGCGCTGTCCATGCGATTCTCTATAAAGTTCCCAATGTTTTAATTGACCTGCTAAATTCACCCATATTTATTTCTAAGTTTGTTTCTTATCGGTTCATGTCGACACTTCAATTTATTTAATAAATCTTCTTCATTATGTCTAAGCAGAGTCTACAATAAGTTTTCATTAATAGCCTTAAATACACGTGTACTATTACAATTAATAGTAATTTTTTTCCTATTCGAATGAGCAAATGAAAGAACTCAATTCACAAAATAAATGTAAAACAAAATATTTTTAACATTTAAATGTAAATTTTTAGTCCGGTTCATTTTTGGTCCTTTGTCTTTATTAAGTTCAATCATTAGGGTAACCTAGCCTTCTTTTCGATGTTTTTGCGTTTTCGGAGTGGTTTTAACTAATTTTTGAATGCAGAAATTGCTAAAATCTTGAGTAGTCGATAAAAGTGGTTTTTAAATGTCTTATGAAGCAGTGAGTGCATTTAAGACAGCAGTGCGTTACAAGTATTTTTTAAATGAAATACACAACAATTTTTCCATTAATAAATAAACCAATTCGTTTATGCCAATCTTATTTCAGACGAACAGGGCGCATTCTTCCACACGTTAAAGAGAGGCATTGAAAGAATGTATGAAGAAAACAACGGAACAGCTGTGCTACTAATAACACACAGCTATGGTGGAATAATGAGCCAGTACTTTTTGAAACAAATGACGGCTGAATGGAAAGCGAAATACATTTACAAGCTGGTTACAATCGGGACGCCGTACGGTGGCTCAGTAAAAATTTTACGAGGTCTACTCTATGGTAAGTATTATTATTATTATTATTATTATTATTATTATTATTATTATTATTATTAGTATTAGTAGTAGTAGTAGTAGTAGTAGTAGTAGTAATAGTAGAGGTATTAGCAGTTGTAATAGTATTAGCAGTAGAGCTTGTACTATTAATAAGAATTAGGCATAAATATAAAAATAAATTTGTCTTCCATTACCTGCGATAATTTAATGCTATCTAACCAACTGTATGTTGGATAAAAATGTGATTTTCCAACATGTAATTTTTTTGTAAAGCCTGTTGAGGTTCTTGTGTCGGAATACATATAACTGTCAATATTGGGCTCTTGCCTAATTTTTCGCACTTCGCTTTGTTTTCGTTGAAGTTCTTGCCGATATATTTTAATACAAAGACCAACTGTGTCGTGACGCAAACCTCAAATTTAGAAACAATGTAAAGTGAGCGGAATAACCGAAATAACGCTTTAAGCAAGAATTGTTATATACTAACAGTAATTAGAGTTCACAGCTATTCAATTAATTGCATACTTGATAATTGTAACTCCGAAGGCATCTATTTGTTAGAAAGCACTAATTCTGCCGGAATGCAAAGAGCCAATAAAAGAACAGGAAATGTCGATCTTGAAAATAAATCTTAAACAACTATTTGACACATTTGCGTTCATACACTTCTATGAGACACGTTGCAGTTCAAGAAATTCGGTTTTCTATTTAGACCATCTCAACCGTTTATACATTAATTACTATATTTATCGGCATATGTAGTTACAACCAGAAAATTAGAAGAAGCCAGCTTTAACACACTCTTTGAATTGAAATCTAATAACAGACAATTTTTACGTTACATAGTTGGACATATATAAATGTACATATTGAAAAGTAAGGCAAAACAGCAAATTTAAGCGTGGAGAGGGAGAGAGTGAAATAATGTAAAAAAGCAATCAACAGCAAGCCTTTCAATATTCCTTACAATTAATAATCTGTTGGTCTTCAGGAAATATCAGATTGGTCTGTCCAGAGTCAAAATGTGACAAATTAACTAAAGCAAAGAACTATTTAATGCCTAATGGGTATCCTAGAAAATGGATTGAGTCGATTATTAAAAGGGGAAATCAAAAGAAACAGACATATAAAGAACAAGGAAAGAAAGAAATTTGTCTGGGCATCCAATTTAATAGGGATGCTGTTTTTCCTATAGCACCGAAAAATGTTCATTCGTTATTAATGCGCAAATTTAATGAAGCTAAACATAAAGTTTTATTTCAGACTTTTAACTTGTCTTTACAAACTCTTAAAGCGAAACAATCGATCTTGCCGTTCGCACATGTTATTTACCAATATACATGCGCAAGATTTCTATCAACTTAGGTGGGCCGAACGATCAGACGGTTAATTTCCAGAATATAAGAATATTGCAACTTAATCGCCTGTTTCAAATCGAATAATATATTTACATGTGCAATTGTGCAACGTATCATTGCACCATTGAATGTATAGCCGGCAGGCGAGGCATTTTACATGATTGATAAATGACACAACAAAAAATGCGTTAGCCACGTGCGAAGCACTATGGATAAATAAACTGTGGCCCGATGTATGCAAGATGAAAAGGCATGTTCGATCATCTAGTTAAAAGAGGTCCTGACACTCTCTTATTTCAAACTCACCCCAAGTGTAAATTTTCTTTTATGTTTTACTTTTCACTATATTTATGTTCATTTGTAGGTACTTGAGAAGAATATACGAAAAACATCGTTATTTTATGTGAAACAATTTATTTTAATATTTGCCCATTGAAAGGGTGTTATTAAATTATTAAGGATTCAATTCCGATAAGACACAGGTGTTTCATTTTAGATTATATATTTTACTACTACTCAATTTGAATATCAGTTTGTTTTTAATTTATGTTATTGTTCAGGTGAGGATTTCGAGGTTTCTATGGTGGACGTTAGGGAAATACGAAAATTGTTGATCACTCTTCCAACAACATACATGCTTTTGCCTCGAAAAGAAATTTTCGGGAATGAAACGCTACTTCTGATACAAAATGGTAATACAACCTACAAATTTGGAGCACATAACCTGGAAGAAATGTTCGATTTTATGGGAGACAGTTACGGTGCGCGTTTATTTACCAATTGATTATTATTGTTGCTAAACGTAGTTAAATTATTTTGTTTTTATCACACAATTAGTAAAATCTAAAAAGAGTGTTTTAGCACTAAATTACTGATTTATCGAGAAATTAATTAAAAAGAAGCTCGGCTATAATGGAAATTTAGCTTCTATTTCGAATTAAATTGTGATAGCGAAGGAGAAGCCCAGCTATATTTTATTGATTGGTATGAGTAAGTAAAGCGTTGCAGATATTAAAAGAGAAAGATTACAATTGGAAATATGAATAAATACTACATCTTAATGTTTTAATCAGCTTAATTTCTCTATAAAGAACATAAACATATATTACTCAAAACTGTTATATTATTCAACTTCTTATTTCGTTAGTTTATTTATGCTTATGATAAGAAGAAAGCTGGAATAAAGTACTTGAAATGCGTTTTTTCCAAAAAGGCATTTGCAATTGCTGCTACCATCTCGCATTGGAATAGTAAACAGACAAAAAATACTGAGAATTATTGCTAGTCAACCATTATTGTAAAAGAAAAGAGGAATTTAAATGAACAAGTTAAATATGCACGTTCAAGTTTTCTGTTCGTGTAATAAATTTTATAGTTTATGTAAAAGATACTTCACTATATCAAACAAAAATCTGTCTCTACAATTTCCGAATCAAGCATTTCTTTCTTATTCTTCATTTATTTAGTGGGTATTTTTGAAGTATTTGAAGGTTAATATTTTTTGCAGAACAAGTTTCTCTATTGTGAATATATTTTTAATTGGAACAATTAAACGACTATTGAATTACTAAAGGTGTTCAAAACCTTTTTCATAAAGTTTTTGAGACTGGCACAAACACCAAACACATTCAATTTTTGCCTGTCGCATGTATTGGTGCATTTTGACCTTACATTGTCATCACCAGAGTAGAGACAGCTATCTGACTAGCTAGAATGAAAACGCAAATTAACTACCATTAATCATGCTATGTTATGTGACTGCTATATAAAGTATGTACGGCGCTTATATCGAGCTCAAAAATTTGATTTAATAAATATTCATATCGATTAAACCAAGTTAAAAACAAAGATGAATAAGATTTATTAAATTATTATTAGAAGAGTAATTTTATTTCAGTTATTTTACTTGTCCATCTTCATAGCGAAGAACAAGATTAATTAATCGCAAGAATTTTACCTGATTATCGGGTTGCGATCCGATTTGTTTGCATCCGCTGTGTTCCTGATCAATCCAAAATTTTCGATCTCCGGGTATGGACATTTTTTTCAATGGAAGGCACATCACCTAGTAAGTTGACAATCAGTATGTCAAGTGGAAATGTTAGTTAAATTTGCCCCATTCATACTTGTTGCTAGATCTCATAAGCATAACTTTTTAAAAAAATACTAGATAAGTGTATTTCACATGATTTGTGTGTATGTCTGCATGTGTACACTCTTCGAAATGAGAATACAGTGATTTAATAGCAAATACTGACGACTCACTAGATAAGCGTACGTCATGCCTGTGTGTATGTATTCTCGCGGATGCAAACAAATCGGATCGTAACCCGATAATCAGGGAAATCATCTATTCCCTGTCACGCAACATGTTTATTTTTATTCGCAAGAATCTTTGAATCAAAAATATCGTCAAGCGTCGTTTGTCCAGCTTACAACTCTAGATTGTAAATCGCTACGTTTATTCAGTTCAAACGAATGAATTTTAATTTATTATGCTTACAGGCAAGAAATTGTACAACATCGCACGGGCGATCACGGATCCGCTGGAACCGCCAAGCGATGTCAGCGTTGTCTGCATACATTCAACTGGTATAAAAACAATAGAACGACTTGAGTACAACACAATGCCGATAATGAATCCTGACCAAGATAGGCAGAGCAGTAAGAGAGTTTTTGACGTCACGCCAACACAAATCACTGAGCCGTTCGGCGATGGTACTGTCAACCTGAAGAGTTTCGACGTTTGCAAACAATGGCCCAATGCTGAAATCTTTGAATTGCATAATTACACGCATAACGGTTTGTTAGCAGAAATGAAGCTGGCCAAGATCTTGGAGAATATTGCAATAGAATTTCGTTGAAACCGAACTAAATTGACTGTTTGTTCGAAAACATAATCTCTGTTATCAATAGCGAGGTAGATCTTATACATAATCAATGCATCCACAAAAATCGGTTAACTTTTTACGCGTTACAAAGTGCCCTTCTGATTAGGCAAGCCCGTCTAATATAGTTAATAATGCCAAAGAAAATCGGCAAATTTATTTGAGTTTAGAGATAACCGATAGAAATGACAACACTGGTTAAGCTGCTTTCCACTTTGGCGAGAAATATGTTTTTCCTCCTAAAGATAAATATTTCAATAAACTCGAAAGATATGTTCGTCGTCTTTGCATTAGTTTACCTAATTAGTGAAACTTCTCTTAGTTCTAAATATATTAAAACATTTATTATTTTCTAAATATTCTAGAATATATATAAAATCATAAAACTATAATGACAAATAATTTTATCTGACGAACTAATACTCATAAGTAGTCAATGTACAATTCCAAATAAATAACAAAAGAAATCAAATTATTTCAATTGCTAAATACAAATATTATCTACTGTAAAAATTAATGATCTGACTTCGATAGTAATTCTTGAAAATTAACTTAATTGTTTTATTGAATAGCGCAATTATTTATTTTAGCTCCATTTTACAATATTTTGCAATATATTCTTTTTATTCGCAACACAAATGCTTTTACGGTTACCTTCAAAATATTTATGACTTTATTAATTTATCAGCAATTAACCTGCAATATTCATGTCTTTCTTGTAAAAAAAATATTTAAAATAAATAGTTTAATCTGAAAATTATCTTTTTTCATACAAAATATTATGCATTTAAAATAAAAAGCTAGTGTGGATTATATCTCGAAGAATTTAGAAACCAATTAGGAGTATCTAAATGTCTCTGTGGTTCAAATTATGCTCATTGAATAACTAACAACTTTTTTACACTAGAACGAAATTAACATAAATATAAAATAATAGTAGTAAAAGTTTTTTCTTAACCTAATTTTGAACAATTCTAATATGGGTAGCAGGAAAATGTTAAAACTTGTTTAATAAATGAATAGTAAAGAATATTTTTTAGAATGCAAAGTGTATTAAAAGCTTGTAGGTGTAAACATTTTGCCTTATAACTTTGGAATTCAGGACAAAATTTAACAAGAGTTTTACAAAAAGTGTACATGTCAAGCAGAATGAATTGAATAAATATTCAATATACGGCAATTCTTAAATTTGAAAATTCTGGCCTTTCGGAAATAAATACTTTTATTGGTGTTTATGAATTTGAAGCAGAATATATGTAAAGATTATGACTGCCTTGAAGATAAAATTTATTTAAATTGGATTTGATAACAACTGAAGACCCTTCGAACTATCATTTAGGTGATACAATTAAACAATAATATATTGCGCGAGGTGGTGGTAACAATGCTTTAAATCAAGTTTGCGAGCTTGAAGTAAACACGAATCCCATTTTATTTAACCAGTCGTCGAACAACATAACAAAACTACCGCCAGCCGCAACGCACTGACGCGTTTCGACCTTCCATGATCATCATCAGAGTACGACGGCAAACTGACTATCGCGGATCATGGAAGTTCGAAACACGTCAGTGCGTTGCGGCTGGCGCTAGTTTCGTTTTGTTGTTCGAGGATTGGTTAAATACAATGGGATCGGTGTTTACTTCAAGCTCGCAAACTTGATTTAAAGAATTGTTACCAGCACCCGCGCAATCAATTATTGTTTAATTGTATTGTCTATATATATGTGTGTGGTGAAAGCTGAAAACAGTTAATTTTCGTGACTGCATAGAAATTGTGTAGCCGAGATTTCCAGTCAAGTTCAATGTATGCGAGACTGCTAGAAGTCTGTAGTGAAAATCTTGTTAATCATCCAATTATGTGGGGATGACTTACAGTTTCGGCTAGCACAAGTGAAAATGCATATTTCTATAAAATGCTTCAAGTTTATGTATGCTATGTTACACATAATTTGTTTATCCTGTCGAAAAATCAAAATTCAGTAATTATTCAGTCTTCGAAGTTGACGTGAAATCCAATCTGGCATACTACATAATTCTACTACATAAATTCTTCAGATTAAACTTTGTTAATTTATAGTGATGTATATAATGTATATAAACTGTTTGTGTATTTGTTGACAAAATCAATAGATTAACCGTTACTAAAATTATAATTATCAGGAGCAACTTTCTTTTTATCTAAATGTTTATCAAGTTTACAGAAAGTGTACTTGTGAAGATTAAGGAACTTTAGAAGCATTTAAATTCTAAAATAAATGTTCCATGTTATGATGAATGCAATCTATTAATAAAATAATTTTGTTATTGGGCACTCATTGATAGTAGCAAGATTGAATTCAGCCTTAATTTGAACCTATTAGCATTTGATTCTGACTCATTAGTATCGTTAATTACGACACCGAGTATGTGCATTGAATGCTATTTTTGGCAACATTTTCTATCTTCAAAGATGAAGTACAAAAAAGCCATTCCTGATTATTCATTGTAAGAGAGACAGTATGCCGTCGACGGACGCCATAGAAGATTAAAATATAAGGGAAAAATCTGTATATATACATATATATATATATATATATATATATATATATATATATATATATATATATATGAGTGGTATACAAATAATAATGCACAGGACAGCTAATGTAAGTAAGCTAATACAAGCACTTTTCAGTTGAAAATTAACGGTCACGATTGAAAAAAGATTAAGCTGATTTATTATTAGGTGGCTCCTAGCTAGTGCAGCAGCAAAAAGGCGCATCGCAAGAAATTTTAAATCATGCTGTAGGTTTGACTGACTAGCCGCGGCAACAATGGGTTATATTGATCACTACTCAATAGATTAATTTAAAAAAATTACGTTGGTAAGATAGCCCGTTGAGAACCCATGTACAAATAAGACTGAACAAGGAGGAAGTTGGCGAAAAGCTGGAAAATTCAGGCAGAACTAAGCCCCGGTGTCGAACAAGAAGAGCTAACATACTCTGAATCAAATACCATCTGATCCATTTTCAGTCGGGTCTGTTACGACTATTATTTATATGTGTCCAATTTCGTTCAGTCTAACTTAACCAAACAGTTGTATTTTACATCTAATGCAAAATCAAACGAGTTTTGGCAGCATATACTAATTTAAGTTCAGTTACTAAATTCAATTCAAATTCACAATTCTTCGTGACAGGGAATACATCTTATAATCGCAAATAGCAGATAGCTTAATCAACAATAATCCACGAAAAGGAAGACTATTATACAATAAATATGCCAAGAGAAGTTCCTTAAAGACGAAAGCAAATGACCGAAGAGCTATTTGATCGTAAATTTGTTTGTTTGTTCAAAGCTTGCTCGACTTATATGTCGATACAACATATAATGTTTTTTCATCACGTTCAATCGTGTTACTAACAGTAGAAGCATCTTGTATTTGAAAAATGATTGATTTTGAAATTTTGTTACAGTTTTCATTTGAATGATCTGTGCAAATCAGGATCAAAACAATGTAAAGAAAAATAATTTGTTTTAGAGAGTTATTTTTCTTCTTGCAAGCACATAATTATCCACTGCTCCAACGAAACAATGCACTACTTCCAATTTTTAGTTATTTATCAATTTCAGGTTGGAATCACTTCGGATAAATTGTTTGTACTAACCATCCCAAAACTATCATTATAGAACAGAGACCATGCCACTTGCAAAAAGAGAAAGTATTAAAGTATATTGACAGGAGTTAATTGTAAAAATTTTGTCAGTATGAGCTAAAAGCTGCAAAAATATAAAATAGAAAAAATTGGCTTTATATTATTAGTCGCTTAACAATTGTTGCCAATTCGAGTCTCGGTCACGGCAGTTCTTGCAAGTTCTTGTTGAGTGCCAAATAAAGAATAAGCCGATCCCTTTGATATATTTTATTTGCTGCATTATGCAGTATATATATATCTACATAATTGATGAGGTGCAAACCCAGTCTACTTCATAAATTACAGTTAAATACTGTTTGTTGCGAAGAGCTAATATATATGCAAGTATGTATTAGGTTTTGCGAACCTAGTAACAAATTAGTTCAGTTGTGAACTTTGGTTGCTGTCTTTGGTTTATCCTTCTGGTCACAACTGAACTAATTTGTTACTAGGTTCGCAACACCTAATACATACTTGCATATATATTAGTTCTTCGCAACAAACAGTATTTAACTGTAATATATTGAATTGAATGATGTCATGCTTACCGCGAAATGTGATAACTGATATCGATGAAGGCCAGAGTGTATGGATTTACTGGAGTAACAGGTGTTCAGAAATTGTTGTAATTCCCAATTTCGGTGAACTATAGCATAAATTGATATCCATCAGGTTGGTATCACGTACCGACTCGGAAACCATAGTGTTAGTATCCATGTACCTCATTCGGTTCAATAATGATGGTATCAGTTACTAACACAATAGCCATAGTGTTAGTATCCTTTACAGACTCGGTATATATGTTATATAGTGTGAGTTAGCGTTGAAGTCGCATTGTCGTTGACTTTAGATGATGTTAGCTTCACTATTGCAGGTTTACACATTCGTCTAGGAGATTGTACCGTCCCATTATTCCACATTCTTCTGACCAAATATATAGTGGTTAAAGGGCGTAATACCGGCTCCTACTGATGAGTCGCCAGTAGGCA